>PVLC010004020.1:0-38336 GCA_004027655.1 Graphiurus murinus | reverse complement strand
TCAGTGATAAAGAGATATGAGAAAACTCATGAAGTTAAAGATGCCAAACAGTAAGCATTGATGTTCAAAGATAATGAAGAAAGAAGAAAGGGGATAAGTTGGGAGAGAAGTAAGGTTTTTTTTTTTTTTTCTTTTTTAGCTAGGGGTAGGATGGATAGGGTTATTGAAGTGGGAGAGTCTTTCCATTTTGTTTGACTCTATGAACCTGTGTGAAAAGAATACAAATAGGCAACATATCTGAGTTCTTACTCTGTGTGAAGCACTGCAGTGAGTACTTGACCTATATTATGTCATTTAATCATGGAAAAATCTAATTGGTTAAGTATCTTTATTATAATTCCTATGTATAGGAAATATACTTTAAAGCACTAAGAGGTAAAATCAATTTGCATTATTATCAATAAGTGGCCAAATATAGAGGCCAACTCATGAGACTGGATTTAGAACTAGTACTCTAAACCACTAGTGAGTGAGGCCATTAAAATAAAAAAAATTGAGGAGACGCAATTATTTAATAAAAATATAATATAGATACTTGTTCTAGAACATACAAGGTCAAATTTATATATGACTAAACCCATCATAATTTATAATTTATCTAGTTTACCTCATTTGGTTTTTATAGGAAATTATATGAAATGTAATACTGGCATTTTTTTCTTCTCTGTACTGATGAGAAAAAACTAAGGAGGGGAAAGAGGACACATTTTCCAAAGGTGCTCTGCTAGAACACCTTTGATTCCAAACTCAATGACTTTCCCTTTTGCTAACTTTATCATTTTATTGTATTATTTTATTTTATTCTCCTTTGATTTTTATTTTATTATCCCATTGATTTTATTATCCTTACATTTCCATTTCAGTGCTTATTCCCTTTCTAACTGATCTTCTATGAAAATACTCCATTCCCTGGAAAACAGAAGATGTAAAAACAGCAGTTGATAAACTCCCCTAAATTTCTCTAATATTCCTACAGAGAATGCTTTATAGAAATCAAAGAAATCTGTCTCTGCAAAAGGCTTCCCTCCACTCTTGGCTGACTTTGCCATTCGGCACACATTGTCCACATACTGTATTTAACCCAGAAATATGGATAATTTTCTCATAGGTAATTCTTCAGATGTATTTCTCCATTACTTTTTAGAACTACCTCCCTGAGGCAATAATGAAGCTCTGTGTATCCCTTTCATCATCCCATCCGAGAGATAAAGTGAGTATTACTTTTAGCTTTGAAATTGAATGTGGCTGGAGCTGGAAAGGCATAATTTGCCCCATGTTCCTATGAGTCATATATTTTAACAAAGCCCAACTTCTAATTTTTTGTCACAATGTTGTAAAAGCTTCTCTCAAGTATTATTCTTGTTCTTGCTTAAATTATTAGCAATACATTAAGCTATAATTTAAAATAACATTTCAGCTTCCACTTATCCAGTAGGCACTTCATAAATTATTGCTGTTTATATCAATCCAGGATTCTGAAATTACCAGAAAATATTAGGAATTTGGTCAAAACAAAATAAACTATATACGAAGTACACCATCCAGAAAAATGGAATTCATTTCCATTGTTGTTTGGTTGTTGATTTTTTCCCCTAAAATTAGATAAATAATTTGGTTTAAAATACTACCAAATGAGTTTATTTTCTGTTTAGTTGAGGGCAGATGTTCAGATTTTGTGATTAACAGTATATAAAGACTGAACATTTATGACAGATATTGATCAGTAGCTTATGTAGAGACTTGCCATGCTGACATTTTAGTGGTCCAGATTCTAGTCCCCTCCTAACAGACTGAAATAAAAACAAACAAACAAACAAACAAACAAACAAAAAATATTCATACATTCAGAGCATAATCCCAGGAGAAAGGATTATAGACTCTGAAAGTATCTTGATACATCTAGGGCCAGCAACGAGTAGAGAATGTGATAGGAGAAGTTATCTTAGATTTTGAACCAATAACTTGAGAGTCTAAAAGAAAATGAACCATTTCACTTACACAAGGAAAACATGTCCCTCTCCTGAAGTAGTAAAACCATACCAAGTTAGTGTGGATTGGTATAGTATTGCATTATAATGTAAATAGTTTGGACCAATTAAGGGGCCCAATTTGTTAGTAAGAAAAATCCTTCTGTCAGATTATTTTATCAGCTAAAAGGGAAAGAAATAATCTATTCTAAGAATAGCTAAAGACCAGGCTTCTAAGGATCTTGGACACCAAGATGTCTTTGTGTTTGATATGATAGGCAATACTGAACCATCATACTTTTGACACACAAATGATGATATGAATTTGAATTTTGTCCCACCTTAAATTTTATAGTATTTTTATAACTAAGTGCAGGATTTAATATAGGATGAGTTTATTCAGTAAAGGTTTCCAAAAAAAGGTATTTCCTGCTGTTTCCTGAAACAATGATGGACATATGTCTTGTGAACCGAGATTTGGAAGATATGATGGGCACCATAATATGAAGGATGCATATTTCCAGTGTCAGGATGGAAGAAAGAAAGGCATAGAGAAAGGCACTTGCAAATAGCTTGTGGGTAACATGGAAACAAAGCAACCAGTAATATTAAATCAACTTTTATCTGAGATAGATTTACTTTCCTTTTTCCTTCCTTCTTTATTGTTTTTTTTTTTTTTTTTTTTTCTGTATTAGAGATTGAACCCAGGAGCATTCTACCTCTGAGAAATACATCCAGGCTTTTTTAATTTTTTGTTTTTGAAACAGGGTTTTGCTAGATTGATGAGTTTCACTAAGTTGTTGAGGCAGCTCTCAAACCTGCAATCCTCCTGTCTTATCCTCCCAAGTACTGAGGTTAGATGAGTGAGCCACCCTGACAAGTTTCACTACTTTCCTTTAAAAATGTCCCTTGAACCCTCTCCCCGAAGATTGGAAAATTTGTCTTCAGAGCACCTCTGATTCCAATAATACAAATTTTCAACATGTGATATTTATTATTTTTCTGGAACATGAAGATAATTTAGAGAAAATTGTGAAAGTATAGAAAATCATATTTCTCTGAATTATGTATATATATATATTTGTCATTGTGTCAAAAATTATAAAATCATTCCCTTTTCTCTATCAATTTTACTTCTGGGAGCTAACTGTTATAATTTCTTTGTCTGGATACATTCTCCTTTTAGGATAGAAGCTCCTTGAATATGTAAAGTAGGCTATGTTCAAAGTTCTTAAACTCATGATTGAAAATGAAGTCTGTATAAGGATGAACACCTATAAGTATTAAATCCTACTGGGTAATACTTCAATATGTAGTCAGTATACATCTCATGTAGAAATAATTCAATACATAAAAGTAAAAAATGAGAATTCTCCTTGTATCACCAAAATACCTGACAAGAACAATTTAAAAGAGGAAAGGTTTGTTTGGCTCACAGTTTGAGAGTTTGTGGGTTCCAAGGTAGAAACATGGCAGCAGGGCATGGCAGAGGACAGAGTGTTCAACTCAAGCCAGAAGGAGAGAGAGAGAGAGAGAGAGAGAGAGAGAGAGAGAGAGAGAGAGAGAGAGAGAGAAAGAATATGAACCAATGTTAGAGGCCACATCCCCAGTGAGCTACCTTCTCCAGCTACATCCTCCCTACCCACAGTTACCACCCAGAAAGTCTATTCAAATTATTAATCCACCAATGGATTTATCCATGGTGAGGTTAGAGCCCTGATTCATTATTTTACCCCTGAATATTTCTGCATTGTAAACGTATGAGCTTTTCTGTGGGGCACTCCATAGACAAACCATTAACATTTCTGTTAAAGAAAAAATATTCATTGTACTTGTTAAAGAACAGTAAGACACATTTTCTTCAAGTCTCCTGTAATGGGTATAGACACATATAGCAGTGGGGTTTTGCAGCCGGGAAGAGAGAATGAGCTTAACTCCTAATGCAATGGGAAAAAATTAGGGAACTAGTTAAGGATTAGGGTTGGAGGTTAGTGGATTAGGCGTGAGGGAGGATTCTGGAAAAAAAAAGTTACCTAAAATAATTCTTGCTGAAGGCAGGCTAGTGTGATCAGATATCACCCGGGGGATAGTGGAGGGCGAGAAATCAAATATTGAGAGTAATGAGGCATGGAGGATGGGGAATTCTAGCTAAACTGATTTAGCAGGATTTTTGCTAAAACTTAACTCTTGAGGGCACCTTGAAGGATGAGGTGTAGTTGAAAGAGAGCTCAGAGGAACTTTACTAAAGTTTGGTCAAGGAGAGAATCTTTGTCATTCCCCTCAGCACAACTGCAAATGAATGAGAATATATTTTTGTCTGGACTTGGCTCTGGAACAAATGAAGAAATCCTGATGCCATTTAGACTTTTTAAAATGACTCTGGAAAATAAGCTGAAGTTGGCCATGATAGAGGAATTTTGCCTAAAGACACAGTGTGGTGGCCTTTTGTGCATCTCAGTAGCATGTAATAGCACTAAAAATGAAATTTGGATTTAACTATAGCAACAAACAACACCATGTAGGGTAGATAGAACAAAAGTAACCCAGAGAACAAGCTTTAGAAATGATAAAAGCTCGGTATCTTGGCAACCTTTGTGTTGGGTTATTTTTTAAAAGGATAATATTGTGCTCTATTTCTAATTTATTCAGCTATTTCCTGAGGGATAGCAACATTACAACTACAGATACAGGGTATCATTTTGTCATTATTAAGTGTTTCTTAGATATAATTAATGCTTGTTTTTAAAATTTATATGTCAATTTTGCTGTGGTGGGTATTGGACTTGATTACTGTATGTTTTTGAGAAATATTTATAATGTATTATGTTTCTATTAGAGAAAGATTTGAGAAAATATGACTCTAGCAACTCCTTGTCAGCAAGGAATATCTTCAAATAAATATCGTGGATTTTATCAGTCTAAACGTGTCTGATTTACTAGTCTAGTCATAGTTAATATGGTAAAAAGGCATAAATACACTAAAAGTCATCAAAATGAACATTATGAAAAATTTAAGTAGCACAAGTCTTACTCATTTTGGTGGCATTGCAGGTTGAACCTAGGGGTGCTCTACCACTGAGATATACCCCACAAGCCATGTTTATTTTTTATTTTGAAATAGGGTATGGCTATGTTACCAGCCTTGAACCTGTGATCCTACCTGTCTCAGCTTCTCAAATACTGATATTAAAATATGTGCCACCTCACAGGTAGGTAGTGCAAATCTTAAATGCAATTTCTGTGCCAAATGCTGTGCTAGTAGTGTATGCATGTAAAAATGTGTGCTTATAGGCCAGTAGCAAATGCTGCTCCATGATAATTTCCATGATTTATATCCTTCAAAGTTCTTGTGTATCTACAATGAATATTTTAAAGTTGTTTTTTTCTTGTTATTGAGCGTTGAACCCAAGGATGCTTGACCACTGAACTATATACCCAGCCTTTTTCATTTTTACTTTGACACAGGGTCTCACTAAGTTGTCCAGATTGGCCTCAAACCTGTAATCCTCCTGCCTCAGCCTCCCAAGTAGGTGGAGTGGCAGGTGGGCATTACCTGGAACAGCTAAAGATGTTCTGTATGTGGTTCAGAATGAGCTATGAGCTAGCCTCTAGGACATTGTCATGGAGTACCAGCCTTTGTTACAGTCACACATTTCTGTTTCTCCTTCACCAGGGCTCACACTGAATTGTAGATGTGCAGAGCAGCTCAAGGGCTGACCAGAAGCCAGTGTGAAGCATGTCTCCCTTCCTGTTCTCCAAGTGCCACTTGGAAAGTAAGTTGAAACATGTTAAATCTTTCTTTAAATTTGTGAAAATCAGACCAGCTTTCTCACATTAACCTGTAACAGATATGTACTACCCCAGATACCTTTATATAAATCCCTATCTGGCTACACTCACCATTAAGCCTATCGTAATTTAATATAATGCAAAATTGTGTATAGTCCTCTTTTATGAAGTAATCATTTGTAATTTATTTTTAGCATTTAGTTATTCTATTTTAAAATGTCTAGTGCAGCAAATATTTGTTAATTATGTATAAATGAGTTGATCTGTCTCTTTTTGCTATCCCAAAGAACAGTTGCCACCTTTATTTGTTCTCTTCCATTTTTTTTTTTTTTTTTTTTTAGTGGAATCCTTAAGCCATGTAGTTTCATTAGTAAGTCATCCCATCTCCCTCTTCCTCCATTGCCAAATGGCTCCAGATGTCTTCTGTTAATTTTTGTTGCCACTTCTCACATTCCTCATGCTCAGGAGGTGAGGCTTAGCAACAAAGCAAGACCCTGTTTAAAACACACACACATAAAACCAAACAAAAGGGCTTGGAGTATAGTTCAGAGGTAGAATGCCTCTGTATTAAATCCCTAATATCTCTCTCTCTCTCTCTCTCTCTCTCTCTCTCTCTCTCTCTCTCTCTCTCTCTCTCTCTCACACACACACACACACACACACACACACTAACAAATATTCAAAGTCATAATAATATGTAATAGATGCACAGAGACATTTGTAAAGCCCCTAATTTCAAATTCATCATTTTGTTGGTGTCGTCATTTCATTTAAGTATTGTATTTTCCATTACTTTCTAAGCATTTACATTTTTAAATGCTACTTCTACTAAATCCATGATGATATTTGAGCACCTGTGTGTTAAGCAGTTAACATAGATCACTCCATTTAATTCTCAGTATGACTTTAGAACACTCACATATACATAGAGGCACACATATACACATAACTGTTATCCCCTTTTAACCTATGAAAAGAAAAAGAAAACTCCAGTTGGGTAAGTAACTGGTCCAGCCTTACAGCTAGTTGATGATTGCAGAGCTTTGTTACTTCCAAAGCTGGTGATTTCCCACTGTGAGGCAACATCTTTCTCAGATTTTGCCAATGTTTGCCTTCATGATTTTGAGAGACAAAGAAATTAACTAAAAAAATACTTTGACATTAGCCATTCCACCCTCTCATGAGAAATACATATTAAATTTCCTATCAAATTTCTTTTGTTCCAGGAGAACTTTAAAATGACTCATTAATGAGAGAGCCACATGCAGGGGGTGCAGGGTGGGGGGCTACAATGTGCAAATACAAACTGGCACCAGACAATGCTTAATTATATGTATGCAGCTCCCTAATAATTTTCAAATCCCCTATGTTTATTTTCATCTCTTCTCTTATTTTCATTGCACTAATGCCATTTTGCATCTCCTTCCTCAACAAAGCAAGTCAAACATTGCAGTGACCCAGCCTACAAATTCCTTATCTTCCATAGTATCAGATCTGTCTTGGTCTCCTTTTATAGCACAGTGCCCTGATGCCTCTTGCTTTGGTTTTTCTGCAGTATTCTTTACAGATTTTAAATATTCTCATCTTTGGTTTGCTTGCTATTGTCATGGCAATGTTATTTGCATAAGGTACCTAGGCTTATTAACCTATGATAGCATCTCTATTTTTTCATCATTCTCATTTGTCTTCTCTCAGATTTGTTACTTGTTTCCTTTTGAGAGGATCTACAAAGCATGCATGAAAATGAAGGGCTACGTGGGGAGAATTGTCTCACCATCTTTGTCACATTAATTTATCCCTCCCCCTATTGAGCACTAGAATGTGGGTCACTTTGATATATAACATCCACACTTGTTTCAGGAGCTTATCTGGCAAACTATTTTTTTTTTTTTTTTGCGGTACTGGGGATTGAACTCAGGGGCATTCTACCTTCGAGCTATACCCCCAGCCCTATTTTTTATTCTTTATTTTGAAACCGAGTCTCACTAAGTTGTGGAGTGCCTCACTAGGTAGCTGAGGCTGGCCTCGAACCCGGATCCTCCGGTCTCAGCCTCCCGAATGCTGGGATTACAAGCGTGCGCCACCACGCCCGGCGGGCAAACTATTTTTGATCTAGGTTTTAGAAAAGAAAATTATTTATGGTTAATCATCAAAGCCATATTTTAAATAAACTAATTAATAATTTCCCCAGCTCTTCCTTTTGGCCTGTTTCAGATCGCCTCTGAAATTCATAATCAGTTATTTTTTGCTCTCTCATGTACCATTTGCCCTGCATGTCTTGCCTTTGCTAAGCTTGCCAGCCTTTGCAGTGACATGCCTACAAGTCTTGTGATCAATGTGTAGTATTTTTAATTATCTCCAGGATCTATCGCTTTTGTTCTCTCCCTTATAATAAAATTGTTATTGGTAATTTTTCTTGTACTGCCCTTTTCATCTCTTCTCCATATACCTCTAATCCAAAGGTTGTCTTGGAATTCCTTTTTAAAAGGCTGAAAAACTCAGAAGAAAATCATCAATTATCAAACTCAATTTATGAGTTGAGGAATCTGGTGTAGAAAAATTTCTAAACCCTTGATTAAGTCCTTGCTGTTGGTACACATCACTCCTACTTGTATAACTTATGAATTTTTTTTCTTAAAGAAACTTGATTTCAATTTTTTTCAGTGCCATAACCTTCTCATATATATATATATATATATATATATATATATATATGTATATATATGTTCTATTTTTCCTGTCTCTATTCTTGTCTGAAATTTTCTTTATACTTTTTATCTTGATGATACAACAAATTCTCTCACTTGAACTTTGATTTTTGCTATTTTAGCTTCAATTTTCTCCTTTTTGTTTTTCTACCCTTGCTTTCTCCACAAAATATTTCTGTAGCCTTGTGAAATATTGACTTTTTTCTTGAAAGCCTTGTCTATATGCAGTCCCTTTAAAATTCGTTCTTCATATCACTTTTATCTTTTTCATTCACTCTCTGACATCTCAAAAGGGCATCCAAGCTTCACTTCCTCAATCCTCTTATAAGTTCTTTCCGTTCTAACATCTCATCCTCCATTTATCATTATGAATTGATTCCTTTAGCTTTAAAATTGTCTTACAAGAGTCTTCATAGAATTTTTTTCAAAGAAGAGATTGCTACTGATTAGAAAAAAAAAGAAACAAGCACAGTGGGTGTGGTTGTGCATACTTGTAATTCCAGTGCTTGGGAGGCTGAGGCAGGAGGATCACAGGTTAATGGCCAGCCTCAGCTACTTGGGCCCTCCACAAATTAGTGAAACCCTGTTTCAAAATAAAGAGTAAAAATTAGAGCTAGGGGTGTAACTCAAAGGAGGCAGAATGCCCCTGGGTTCAATACCCACTACTGAAAAAAAAAAAAAAAAAAAAAAGAAAAGGAAAGCAGAGAATTTTCTAGAAAGTGTTGAAAGTGAAGGGCTAGATCAGAGATTCAGATTTACCATTAAATCTTCCAGGCAACCTGGAATTATTCTGCCTGTCAAGGTCATTCAAATATCCGTGTACCTTTTATTAAGAGTGATACTCTGGAAGGCAGGTCAGGTCATTATCTCTTTTGAAGACCTGTAAAAGAAAGATCAAGTTTGGTCCTGAGTCATCCTGATTCTAAGAAGGATTTTTCTTGAATCACTGGGTTCAAAATACTCCGGCAATATATTCATACCCATATTTATAGTAGCACAATTCAAAATAGCTAAATTATGGAAGCAATCCAGGTGTCTGTCAAGATGAATGGATAAAGAAAATGTGGAATATACATACAATGAAATTCTACTCAGCCATAAAGAACAAAATTATGACATTTTCAGGAAAACGGATAGAATGGAGAGTATTGTGCTAAGTGAGATTAGCCAGTCTCAGAATGTCAAAGGTGGTATATTTTCTCATGTATGTAAAAGTTAGAGAGAAGATAGGAAACATAAAGGATGTTTAAATAATGCAGAGAAAGATATGTACAGTAATTTAAGGAGGCTAGGAAGGGAGCTGGGGAGTGTGAGAGAAGACTGAGGAAAGAAACAGTTCAAGTAACTGTGAAGGTATGGCTACCAATCTCACTAATTCCTGTGGGAAGGAGGGGGTATTGGGGCCGGACCTGGAGGGAAATACACCAAGAACTGTGTGCATGTATGTTTTTATCACATTGACCCTCATTATGATACACAATTACAATGCATTAATAAAACATTTTTTAAAGCACTGGCTTCATTCTTGTCATCTCTCTCCTACAGATCAAGTGAACTTCACTTCTCAAATGGACCAGATCTTCAACTCTCTCATCTTGAGGTCATGTGCTTTCTCCTCTTCCTAGAACACTTTCACCTCCTATCTTGACACATGGTTAACTCCACATTATGCCTCAGGTTTCAGCTTCCATGAGCGCTTTTCTGCTTTGATGCCCTGAGTTTGATACATCTCACAAGTGTCACCACAATACTTTGTATTTGTCCCAGTCACTCTTTATTGTGATTGTAGTTTCTTGTGCCAGACTGTAGATTTTTAAAAGCATAAGATCAGCTCAGAGACACCTTTACCATGTTGGCTAAAGGTGTGGACTGGAGTCATGCCAGCTGTGACATGTTCTAGTGTATGGACTTGGGAGAGTCACTAACCTCTCTTACCTCAATCCCTCATTGGCAAATCAGTGACATTATTATCATGTGTTGTAAAATTATTTGTTTGTGAGAATCATATACTTTGAACAATTCCCAGTCTGACTCACAGTAAATACACTTAAAGTATGCTTCAAAGTTTATTATAATTATTAAGATAATAATAATTATAATTATCATTGATCACAGATACTCTTCTAGGATATCTAATGCAGTGGCTCTCATACAGTAGAGCTCAGTCATTGCTTGTTGAATAAAGGAACTAAATAAAGAATGCTATAAAATAGTGTCTTCAGATAAACAATCTAACAACACAAGAGAATGTATATAAACTAGAATATTTAAGAATGGGAACTTCCCAGACATTAGGTTGCTCTTTCATTTTTCCCTTCCTGACTGACAGATATATCTAGAAAGGAGCAATCCTTCCAGAGGAAACTTCAACTAAAAATAGCTGGGCCCTGATAATTAGTGTGTGCTTTAGAGATATCCTTTGTTATCTCAGAAACTTCCTTTCTGGCCTCTTCCCATATTATTCCTCTGCCAAATCTCTCAGCTTTTGAGAAATTTCTGCTTCTGCTCTAGCATTAGAAGAAAAGGGAACTTCTTTCATATTTTACAAGCTAAATTCCTCTTTAAACACAAATCCTATCGATTGCACTGTCACATCTCCTGTTTGCTGAATTTATTGCAGTGCATTAGTAAGGGTATGCAGATAAATAATTATAATTCTGTGCTCTTTCAAATCATTTCTAGCTATTTGCTTGGGAATATCATTTGTTGATGCTGCTGTTTCTGTTCCCATCATGCCTATGGAGAGGCAGCCCAAATATCCTCTCAACTGGTTGAATACAGAAAATTAATTAAAGCAGGATTTTATATATCCTCCTTTCTTATCACACACACACACACACACACACACACACACACACACACAATCTCCACATGTTCAGTCACATCAAATTTCCCATGAAATGACTCTGCCCAATATTAATCTTCCACAGTTCATTTTTGTTTTTCTTCCCCTTCTTGACTTGATATGTACTGAAAACACAAACTGTGACATTAGGAAGGAAAAATCAATAGTTCCTTTTAAGAATTGTATACTGCAGCCTTTTTGTATTGTTAAAAAATTTTATGTTTGTATTCAATAATGATAATTCTAGTAAAAACTAACTTTTTTTAGCATTTCCTAAGTTTTAGGTATTTTCCAAGCATTTTATGTACATAAACTCACTTAATTTTCACAATAATCTGATAAATACTATTAGCATGCCTACTTTACATATGAGGAAACTTTGCAACAGATTTGGCAATTACATAGCAATTACTTGTTATTAAATATGCATTTTGTTGAATAAAAAGATGCAAATAACTAAACATCATGCTGTTTTATAAATCCAATGAGGTAAAAATATCTGGATTTTAGTATTATACCTTACAGAAGTGCAAGGGAAGTGGTGAGGTCATATTGTGGTATGTGATGACCAAAAATAAGTTTTTAATTTGATTATTTAGGTACAGAAGTGTAGATCAGGTTTGAAATATATATGGAGAAAAGAAGAATAAATAATCAAAATTTACCTATTATAGACTTTGAATTTGGTACTGTCAAAATATCTTACACATATAGTCTAATTGAAGCCTCAAATTATTCTTAAGAGATACTATTATTTCCATTTTATATAAAAGGAAACTGAGGCTCAGAAAATCCTGCTGAATTGCTCAAGACTTTAGAGTGATTAAGTGGTAGAAGAATATTCACACCAGGTAATCTGATTTTAGAACTCCTGTCAACCATTGCACACAACTCTGCTTGCTGAGGAAGAATATTTCAACTTATTGGAGAACATATATAAGAGGAGAGTAGGCTCCACACAAAAATGGCATGAAATAGCTAAGTACAGTGGCGCACACCTATAATCCCAGTACTTACGTGGCAGAGACAGGAGGATCGCAAGTTTGAGGTCAGTGCATAGTGACTTAGCAAGACCCTATTAAAAAAAAAAAATGGCTGGTGGTATATCTCAGTGGTAGAGTGCTCCTGGGTTCAGTCCCAGTACTGCAAAAAAGAGAGAAAAAAAAAGACAATAACTAGAATGGAGGAATACCATATTCAAAGAGCCAGAGAAGCTGAAATATGTGTACACTAAGACAATAGCAAGCACCTCTTTATTGTGGTTTCCATCTGGCATGTCCCCTGAAAGCTAGTGTGTTGAGACCACGGTCCCCAAAATGGCACAGTTCAGTGGTGGACCTTTTATGGTCATGACTGGATCTTGAGGGCCCTAAGCTCATCAGTGGCTAAATCCATTCATAGTTAAATGTTCGACCAGAAGGTGGGGCCTGGGCAGGGGAAGCAGGGGATTTGGGTTACTGAGTGTATGACTAGAAGGGTTTATCTTCTCCTCAGCCTCTTTGGTGCTGTCTCTCTGCTTTCCAGCTGTCATAAGCTGGGCAGCTTTCTCTGCCATGCCTTTGTACAATGATGCTTTGCCTCACCTCAGGCTCAGAGCAATGGGGCCAGTCAACCAGGGACTGATGGAAAGAGCCATGCCTGCCTAATCATGTCCTATTTACTCATCTTGGAAAGGAAATGCACAACTATACTGCACTTCCTGTTCCCACTGAGGTCAGATGGTGCTACATGACTACTCATGTCGAATGGGATGTAGACAGAAGTTGTGTATACCACTTCAATGCCTGGGTCATAAACACTTCACCCTTACCACTTGCAAACTGGATCCCAAAGCCTCTCACCTGTGAATACAGAGACAGCCTCTATAATGGTTTGAATTTAAATGCCCCCCCCATTTCTCATGGATACAAGGTAGCAATGTTGGAAACTGGGCTTGTTTGCTAAGGAGGGATCCTGGGGGCTATATATGCACCCCCCCCCCTCCTTGCTTGCACACTCTGCTTCTGGCCTCTGTGATGTGAGGAGCACAGCCCGTGTGCTCTCCGTCTCTGCTTCCTACCACCATGGCCTGAGCTCCAGCTCTGCATCCTGGCCTCATGTGGACTGAACTCAGAGATCTCCAGAAAACAACCATGAGAAAATAAATCTTTGTTTCTTCCAAGTTGTGTGGTCAGGTTTAGTGGGATACAGCAGTGATAATGCTGACTAAGACAGCCCCATTCCACCCACTATGATGTTCATTTGACTGTAAAAAGTAAATTGTTTACTTGAATAATTGAGATTTATGGGATTTTATTTTATTATGCTAGATTTTTACATTAAATAGTTCATATCCAGCTTTTCTCCATGATTATAGTTAACTCTTTTAATCTCTGTTGGCATTTGCCCAAATGGACTCAAAAGACAACCTGTGTAAGAATATATGTATTGAAACTGGGGCCCTGTAATCCCTGTACCTGGGAGACTGAGGTAGGAGGTTAGCAGGTTAGAGGCCAATCTCAGCAACTTAACAAGACCCTCAGGAACTTAATGGGACCCTGTTTCAAAATAAAAAAGTAAAGAAGACTGGGTGTGTAGTTCAGATAGAATGTCTCTGGATTAAATCCCCAGGAGCACACACAAACACATGCACACATATGCACACACAAACACATGCACACACATACACAGGCACACACACACACTCAAAATAATATATTAGTGAAACAGTAAGAGATGGGAAAGTATCCATTAATCTGTTCAAAATACAAGTACTTAACTTCATGATAAACATTGTGTCTATTGGATACATGAGGATAAATTACACAAGTGCTTGTATGTTTTCAGCCAAGACCAAGAGATTCTGGAGCCAACAGCCTTAGCGTTGGTTTTCTGAAGTGGACAGGTCCTGTAGGACATAACAGCAGCTCTGTTGGCTTGCTATTTCTGTAGCTTATTTGGAAATCATTTCTATTACAATATATTTTGTTAGACCTCCCAGTGATTTTGCAAACCATTTCTTTCTTTTTTTTTTTTTTTTTTTTTTTTGCGGTACTAGGGATTGAACTCAGGGGCTTTCTAACTCCGAGCTATACCCCCAGTCCTATTTTTTTTTTATTCTTTATTTTGAAACCGAGTCTCACTAAGTTGCAGAGTGCCTCACTAGGTAGCTGAGGCTGGCCGCGAACCCGGATCCTCCGGTCTCAGCCTCCCAAATGCTGGGATTACAAGCGTGCGCCACCACGCCCGGCTGCAAACCATTTCTTAATACCACATACTAAATCATTTTCTGCTTATGTAAGTTTTGCTGGACTCTGTTCTCTGAAACAAAATTTCAGTTCAAGGTGAGAACTGAAATTTATCAGTATTCAATCATAAGATGATCATTCTGAAAATTCTTATGGGTCCATATTAATCATTTATTAAGAAAATAAATTAGAAATTAAAAAAAAATTAAAATGCACAAACTTGCCTAAACACAGAATGCTATGGATTCAAGAGTGAAAAATAGTGGTGCAAAGTGTATAGCCATGCTGTGCTTGGCGTAGCCATGGAAAAGCACCCAAGTAAATTTAATCAAGGAAGCAAATTTAATCATAATATTGTTGCTATTAATTATCAGATAAGATACTAATGTGTAAGTTTTCTGTAAGGTGATAAAATACTATATGCATTTTTGACAGTATCATCTATACAAATGTTTCCTATTTCCTAGTGCTATAGACACAATTATTGTAAATTAAACACAAAGCACTGTATATTTTATTTGCTAAAGCCATAGACAGAAATTACGTAAAGTGTCCTTGACAAACAAGATTCAAGTTAAGCAGCATTAGTGTAAACAGAAGAGGAATCCAGTAATTGAATGCCCATAGCAAGTCTCTCTAGGTCAAGACAGAGGCCTGAATATGCAACAGCTTAAATTACTGTGTTGCGTGTTCTACTTTACTTCCGGGATTGTGTGCTGCCATTATAACACCCTTCACCAGACTGAACTTACAATTGAAAATAAATCAATCTTGAAGTGATTGAAATTACTATTGCCTGACTTCTCTCACTATCACTCCAGAGGAAACTGGTAGAGAGAATTAACTGACATTTTTTTTTTCTGTTACTGCTTTGTATCATGGGATTTAAGTGTTAATTATAGCAAACTTTTATGTGAACACTAACGCATAGATTATTAGAAATCTTAGTATAGCTTCTCATATTTATTTTCTGTAAGTTTCTTTTAGCTTCTCTGTCCTCTTAGTCTAAAATCTCTTTTGATTTCCAGAACATGAGTTGAAAATATTTTAAAAAGTCACCTTGCATCCTATTACAATATATTTATAGATTAAATATTAATGCTATATTTTTTGTAAGTAGCATAGATTTGTGCAGTTTAATATAAAGATAATTATTAATAATATGACGACCCAACTTTCATGGATTATTTTCTTCATTTACTAGTTAAATATTTTCTACTTTCTTTGAATTCATTAATTCTAATGTTTTCCATAATAGCATCCATATTCATTCCTTGAACTTCATTTTTGTTCCTAGTGATTTCTTTAAGCGCCTTTTGTTTTTTGAAGTCAATTAAAAGTAAAAGCTAGCTGAGGAGCTTTTATTAACATATCACTGTTTTTGTCCCTCCTTTTTGCTCATTCTTTTATATCTGACAAATCAATATGTCCTTTTCTTTTTTCTCATTGTCTCTCTTATACATTTTCTTTATTTTCTCTGCTACATGCTGTCACATTCTCATTATATTATAGGTGCACCAGGTCATTAGCTGATCTGCCAATTTCTGGACACAAGTCCCTTTTCTCCTTTCTACCTTCACTCATTTCTCCTGACCTGGTTGAATCCCACAAATAATGATTTTTAATATACTACTCTTTGCTCAACTTATTCCCAACATATTTTGAAAATTTTACCTAATCAGAAATTATTCAGAGCAATAAGGCAAGAGAAGGAAATTACAGGTGTAAAAATAGGAAAATAAGAACTAAAACTGTCCCTTTTTGCAGATGACATGGTACTATACTTAGAAGTCTCAACAAAGTAAACTGAATAGCTTATAGAACTGATCAACAAATTCAGAAAAGTGTCTGGATACAAAATCAATCTTAAAAAAATCAGCAGCTTCCCTGTATGCCAACCATAAATCCACTGAAAAACAAATCCAGAGAACAATTCCACTCACAATAGCACCCCCAAAATAAAATACTTAGGAATAAACCTAACCAAGGAAGTAAAAGACCTCTATAAGGAAAACTATAAAAAGTTGAAAACAGAAAATGAAGAAGACCTTAGAAGATGGAAACATCTTCCATGCCTTTTATAGGCAGAATAAATATCATCAAAATAGCCATCTTCCCAAAGTGATCTACAGATTCAATGCAATACCCATTAAATTACCAAGGTCACTTCTCACAGACAGAAAAATCAGTTCTTAAATTCATTTGAAGCAACAAAAAGCCCAGAATAGCCAAAGTAGTTCTTAACAACAAGAACCATGTAGAAGATATCATAATATCTGACTTCAAGCCATACTACAAAGCCACAGTAATAAAATTAGCATGGTATTGGCACAAAAATAGATACATAGACCATAGACCAATGGAGCAGAATAGAAGACTTAGAAACGAACCCACAAACTTACAGTCAATTGATTTTTGACAAAGGAGCCAAAAATATATACTGGAAAAAAAGATAGCCTCTTCAACAAATGGTGTTGGCAAAACTGGTAAACCATATACAGAAAAATGTAAATAAATCCCACTTTCTCATGATGCACAAGAGTCAATTCAAGATGGATCAAAGACCTGGAAGTCAGGCCAGAGACCTTGTAGCTACCTGAAGAGGGCATAGGTACAACACTTCAACACATAGGCACAGGTAAAAACTTTCCCAATAAGACCCCAAAGGCACAAGCAACTCAAAGGAAGATCAATATAAGGGACTACATTAAACTAAAGAGCTTTTGTGCAGCAAACTATCAAGAACCTCAACAGAGAGGAGAAAATTTTTGCCAGCTATTCCTCTGATACAGGACTAATATCTAGAATATACAGAGAATTCAAAAAACACAGCTAAGAAAACAAACAACCCAATCAAAAATGGGCAAGTGATCTAAATAGACACTTCACAAAAGAAGAAATACAAATGGCCCATAAATGAATGGGGAAATGTTCAACATCATTAGCAATCAGAGACATGCAAATCAAAACTACTCTGAGATTTCACTTAACACCAATTAGAATGTCAATCATCAAAAACACAAACAAAAACAAATGCTGGTGAGGGTGTGGAGAAGTATGAGCCTTAATACATTGTTGGTGGGATTGCAGATTAGTGCAACCACTTTGGAAAACAGTATGGAGAATCCTCAGAGGAATAGGAACCTACCATATAATCCAGCAATACCACTTCTGGGTATCTACCCTACAGAATGGAAACCAAACCACCAGACTAATGCATAATAGCTGCACAATTCACAATTGTCAAACTTTGAACCAGCCAAGGTGTCCATCAACAGATGAATGGATTATAAAACTACAGGATATGTACACAATAGAATTTTACTCAGTCATAAAGAAGAACAAAATTATGTCATTTCCCTGCAAATGGATGGAACTCAAAAACATTATTTTAAGTGAGATTAGTCAGACACAAAAAATAAAAAGTCACATGCTCTTCCTAATATGCAGAAGCTAGGGAGAAAGTGGATATTAAGAGGTACTCTAGACGAAGAAGGAGAAACAGATGAGCAAAGAAGTTGACTTAACTGAAGGTGATGGGGGGAAAGAACATATCAAAGTCAATCACTAAACTCAACTTGAGAAGGAGGGAGGGGGAGGGAATGGGGCAGGACCTCGGGAAGGCTTAAATGAGAGATGTGAGCTTGTATGCTTTTACCAGCTTGTACCTAACAAAGGTGTATGATTACAGTGCAACAATAATAAAAATTAAATTTTAAAAAGTGGAATGAGAAAAAAAAAGAAATTATTCAACTCATGAAAAAAAGAGTTCAGTGACTTAAGTGAATGCTATGAGTTGAATGTAGTTTGAGCAGGTACCACAAGAGACCTTGTGTTGAAATTTATCCCTGTTGTGAAGTATGAAGGGAGTGGGACATTAATCTTGTGGTGGTGGGATTAGTTAGGGCCTTTAGGGGTTAATAGAATTAGTTGGTTTTATAAGAAGAAAGAGAATAAGAAAAAAGAGAGTGACCAGAAGAGACACATGTGTGTATTTCCTGTCTTTTGTCATGTGATGCCTTGGAACTTTGCCAGCTTGAAGACCATTACCATTTGTAGGCCTTTGACTTCCAAAATATGAGCTAGGTAAACCTCTTTTCTTTATACATATTCATCCTCAGGTATTATTTATAGTAATACAAAGTAGACTAATGGAGGAACAAATGAAAAGAAGTTTCTCTACCAAAGAGTAGCCTAGAAATAATCAGATCTTGTATGCACGATTGACATGAGGGTATATAGAAAGTATCTATTCCTAAGTAGAATGTATTCTTATTTGGAGAGTAAAGAATATAGATTTATTATCTAAAAGAATACCAATATTTTATATAATGCAAAAGAATGTTGATGTAAGGAAATCATCTTTAAAAAGTCTATTATTAATGTCCTACTTTTAAGCATCCATCCATATTTTAAAATCTCAACAGTTCTAATGAGTCCAGGTGGTCTTATGATATACAACACAAAGCTTGTTCATTTTGACTTCTATGATTTTGCTCACGATGTGTCTCCTGCAAACGACACCCCTCTTTTCATCTTCATGCATTTTTGCCGGACTACTATGACATAGGCCAGAATGTCCCTCTCCCTAAAAGCCTTTCTTAGTTATCTCCATTATAGAATATTACACTTGTACTTTTGAGCCTTAGTACATATGTGAAATATTTCCTCTCCCACTTAAGAATTGTATCTTCTTGCATACCAATTAATCTTGATTTCAGATTTGCAATGTAAGTTTCTTTTTTAGTGTATTGTATTTCAAATTTTCTGTTTCTTAATTCTTACTGTTTATATTTATTTATAAATTTGTATAAATATGTTTATATTTATTTATAAATGTGTACATGTATGATGGATTATTAGATACTCTTTATGTGATGTTCTTTATGCGACATTTTCTTTACCTAATATTCTTAACACTGATATTTTCCTCATATGTTATTTGTTTGTACTTACATATATAAAATGCCATGCATTCTGCTATATAGAATAAGTATGTTATCAGTGTCCCAGGATATGCTTTAAGTGGACAGCAGCTTCATGGCCAATGAACAGCTGATGTGACAGTATGGCCACAGAAACTCTCTACTGCCTTGTAAATGAACATTATTTCTGGTAGTTTATGCATGACTCATATAACTACTTGGAATATATATCAATGAGAGTACTAAGTGGTTTGCACATGGACAATATTTCTACTTCTTAAGCAGCTCTACAAAGATACCATTAACAGAATTGTATGTTTCTAAGACATACAACTTGATGATTTGATATATGTATATTTTACATTTACATTGTAAAATGGTCACCATGATCCATCTAATTAATACATCAACCATATTTACATAGTTATCATTTGTGACTTGTGGATATATATGAGTGTGTTGAGAAGAATTAAGTTCTATCCTCTTAGTGTTTTTCAAATATACAGTATTACAATATCTTATGAGGGCTGGATATGGTGGTACATACCTGTAACTCAGCAATGGGAGGCTGAGACAGGAGGATCATAGGTTTGAGAACTGCTTCAGCAAGTTAGCAAGATAGTCAACAAGTTAGCAAGATCCTGTTTCAAAATAAAAAATAAAAAGGGCTGGGATTGTAGCTCAGTGGTAGAATACCCTTGGGTTCAATCTGCAGTAACCTCCTCCATACAAGAAATCTTATGAGGAAATGAATAGTGCATGTACTAATCATATATAATATATAATAATATATATAATATAATATATAATAATATAACTTACATATATACAATATATATAATATAATATATAATAATATAACTTACATAACACATAGGTATCAATACATCAAAATATTTAATAATGAAATATATTAAAATGTTAACATTTGTTAATTCTGAGTGGTAAAATATGCAAGAATATGTGTCCTTTTTACAAGATTCTATATGTTCATATTTCTTCATAAAAATGGAGACAGCTATAACTGATCTGTATACTTCACAAGATTTTTGTGAGATATATAACAATTTGTACCTTGATGTCATTTTATTCAAATCCTATAGGTCATATTATTTTAATTAAATATTTCCTAAGCAGATTTTCTTATTATAATTGTCTTGGTTTAGTGACAAAATTATATTGCTTTGCATGAATGTTATAGTTTTAATTTAAGTAATATTTTTAGCACTTTTGTTATATCCATTAGTCTCTATAAACTTATGAACTTGTGGATTATGTACATGGCTATCTGTGAGTTTGTATGCGATAGGAGTCTGCTTCAGACAGATCTACCCTTAATGGGTCTAAAATTGTTTCAGTTTTCTGAGCCTGTAAGGTAGATAGACCCTAAACTTGTGTCTCTCAAGGTTCATCAAAGAGTGACCTGCTGCAGAATCTCCTTGAGAAGTGTCTTGTATTGAGTTCCAAGTGATGGGGATGATATTGTTCCTGAATTCCTGGCACCCATTCCCCACGTTCTCACACATGTGAGGGAACATTTCCCATGGGATATTGAGTACATGCTAACTTCTATGTTTTCTTATTCTTCAGGAATCTGACTTCTCTTGGTAGGAGCTTGATCTTAGAAATATTTTTCCATTGCAACAATGAGCTCACTACTTCATAGACAAATTACTAAAAAATTTTCCACAAAGTCTATAACCAAACATTAAGAATTGAATGCACTTTTATGAAGAGCATAAGTCCAAAACTATAAGCCATAACTTTATAGGAACTGCTTTATTCCTTACTATTATATATGTGGTATAATAATTTCTTTATAATTGTTTATTATATGCTTAAGCAAAGATCCATGATTCAATTCAAATCTATAATGTGTCATATAATATGTATCCTTTAAGTGAATAATTTTACTCAGATTATGCAGAGGTTCATGAATGTTTCTTTTATGATATCAAGAGAAAATACAAGTAATCAAATGATTAAAATAATACACTTTTTTCTCAATGTTGTGGACTTTAGATATTTATCCAAACAATGCTTCAGTTTTGACTCTTCACTGAAAATGCATAGGCAGAGACTAAACTAACAATTTCTTGAAATACTACTAAAGGATGTTATTCAAGGTATAGTCCATGGAGATTGAATAGCCTCTCTACACTCTAAAAGAGGATATTTAAAACTTTTATTTTTATACTTTCATTGGTGCATTATAGTCTCAGGTCATAATGCAGTTCATAGTAATGGTGATACACATACAGCGCTTGGTGGGCTTTCCCCCAGCCCCCCTCCTCTCTTCCCCATTGATATTGATATTGAAGTTGGCTTTGGTGTTCTCACATATTTACATAATGTCCATGGAAGTGATTTCTTCATTGAATCTCCCTCTCCCCCTATCCACCTTCTCCTAGACCACCTCCCTTGTTCCACTGGAATTTCTTCTTCATTATCAGAAATCCCTCTAGTATCTTGATTACCCTGTAGCTTCCACATATGAAAGAAAACATATAACCCTTCATTTTCTGTGACTGGCTAATCACACTTAACATTATTTTCTCAAGGTCCATCCATTTTCCCTGAAATGACATAATTTTTTCTTCTTAATTGCTGTAGAATTCCATTGTGTGGATATTCCATAATTTTGTGATCCATTCATCTGTTGATGGACACTTAGGTTGGTTCCATAATTTGATTATTATGAATTGTGCTGCTATAAACATGGATATGTATGTATTACTATAATATTCTCATTTCAATCCCTTTGAAAAGATACCCAGGAGTGGTATAGTTGGAATATTTCCAGTTTTCTGAGGAATTTGCACACTGATCTACATAGCAGTTGTATAATTTGCAGTCTCATCAACAGTGTAGAAGAGTTCCTGTTTCCCCACATCCTTGCCACCATTTATTGTTTGATTTCTTGATGATTCCCATTATAATTAGGATTAGATAGAATTTCAGTGTAGTTTTAATTTGCATCTCCCTGATTTCTAATTATGTTGAACATTTTTTAATGTATTTTTTATGTATGTATTGATCATTTCTTTCTTTTTTTTGTGTGTGGTACTGGGATGGAACCTGGGGGCATTCTACCTCCAAGCTACAGCCTCAGCCCTATTTTTTTTTTAATTTGGAAACAGGGTCTCACTAAGTTGCGGAGGGCCTCACTAAGCAGCTGAGGCTGGCCGTGAACCCGGATCCTCTAGTCTCAGCCTCCCAAATGGTGAGATTATAAGCTTGTTCCACCATGCCCAGCTTTTACTGACCATTTCTATTTCTTCTTTTGTTTAGTGTCTATTTAGTTAAATTTCCCATTTCTTGATTATGTCATTAGGTTTTTTTAGTGTTAAGCCTTTTAAGTATGTTGCATATTCTAGGTATTAGTCCTATACCAAAGGAATAGCTGGTAAAAATTGTCCCCCATTCTGTAGGCCGTCTCTTTAGACTCTTGATAGTTTCCTGTGATGAGCAGAAACTTTTTAATTTAATGATGTACCATTTATTAATTATTTTTTTTAATTTTTTGAGCTTTGGGGATCTTATTGAAGAAGTTTCTACCTGTACTTATATGTTAGAATGTTGGACTTATGTCCTCTGCTAGTAGTTTCAAAGTCTCTGGTCTAATTTCCAGGATTTTGATCCATCTTGAGTTGAAGCTTGTGCAGGATGAGATGTAAATATTTAACTATATTTTTCTATAAATGGATCATCAATTTTTCCAATAACATTTGTTGAGGAGGATGTCTTTTATCCAATGTTTATTTTTTTTTACCTTTGTTGAAAATCAATTGGCTATAAGTGTGTGGACACATAGACCTCTCCCACTGGTCTATGTGTCTATTTTTGTGCAAATTTTATGCTTTTTATAACTAATTGTTATGTAACTAATTAACATTTGTTCTATTTTCTAAATATCTCGTTGCCTTCATGCTCTGTCCTAGAGGGTAGTACAGAAAAGCTATGATGGAAAGCCTCCTCAGAAAGATCCTGCTATTGAATCTGTATATATAGTCCCTTTTTTTTGCTGAAGTATATACTAAATCATTTAAAGTACAGTAGAAATCTAGAAGGTTTGTTGCTATTAAAATAATAAATGAGGTAATTTTAATCAATAGGAGAATGTAGATCATGGATGTTTGGCTTTAAAAATCTCTTTGTAGAGATATAAAACAGCATCATTGTTATATTTTATGTAAAATGCATTCTTTTTGTTCAATATAACCTTAACACAACACCTACTCTCATTCTGATTGCCATATCTTGCTTTCCACATTATAAATAATTGAACACCACTAAAATTTATGACAGTTTTTAAAGAAAGATATTTCCAGTCTCAAAGTTATGTTAGGGCTTAAAAATATATTATATAACTTAACTATAAATTATGCTTTATAGTGAATTCTGTTTACTTAACTCTATAAAGTTTAGAAGACATTATTTTTCCTTCATGTTGATATTTATCACTGAAAGGGGTGAAGTCTATTTTCTACATATATACGTAGACGGTGACTACCAATGAAGTTGAAATACTCATATAAAAAAAGGAGATAATGATTTGAATGCTATGTATCAATTGCCCTCAGTGAAGCATGGATGTATGGATGGATAGATAGATGATAGAAGATAAATGATATATGATAGATGATAATAGATAGATAGATAGATAGATAGATGATAGATAGATAGGTGATAATGATAAAAAGATAGATAGATGATAGATAGATAGATGGATAGATAGATAGATAGATAGATAGACACAGATGGAGACATTACACATACCTTACAAAGACATGCATTGACTATCTTTACTCACTTGTGAATATGTAATATTTAATTTTTTCCTGGTACATGAAAACAACAACAATTTCTGTTTTTGTTGTTTGCTTCTTTTCTCTTCTCCCTCAGTTTCTCAGTAGATTAAAGTTAATTTAGTCCTCTGACTGACATTGTTCAGTTATCAGTGCAAGGTCCCTTTGCTTCTTTACTACATCCCTTCACTGATCCTCATTCAATTCTTTCTCCCAGTTTCCAAAGATACCATCTACCATGCACTTGATATTCTTTCCTGAATATAGCATGTATGTCAAATTTATTTTGATTTTAAAAGTCTAGTTTTGTTAAGGAGGTAGAAGAGTAAATGATTATGTCCAAATAGACAATTTGGCTGAACATTTTGATGAAACCAATCAGCAGTTATGTAGGCATTAATTAAAGAAATTTAGGAACCATCATGCAATGAGGACCTTCCGGGCCATATTATAGTCACTTTCCAAAAGTCTTCTTTAATTCTTATGACAATTATAATTCACTCTTTGACTATACACATTTTAGCAATGAGAAAACTAAAGTTCATTGTGATTTATATGCTTTGCAGAGTTTGAAAAAGCAAAAATCTATAGTACTGCCAAATAGTTTTATGATAATAAATCTATTTATTTATTTATTTATTTATTTATTTATTTATTTATTTATTTATTTATTTTTATTTTTTGCGGTACTGGGAATTGAACTCAGGGGCATTCTACCTTCGAGCTATACCCCCAGCCCTATTTTTTTTTTTTTTTTTTATTCTTTATTTTGAAACCAGGTCTCATTAAGTTGCAGAGTGCCTCACTAGGTAGCTGAGGCTGGCAGCAAATCCGGATCTTCTGGTCTCAGCCTCCCAAATGCTGGGATTACAAGCATGCACCACCACACCCAGCTAATCAATGCTTTTAGAATAAACAAAAATAATAATGTCGGCATGCATAAAAATGAATAAATTTGACACATCTTCCTAAAAATCTTATATTTATCATCTAGGGAATATGCACTATGTGAGAAAAGAAGAAATAATTTTGAAATAATTACAAAAAACAAATCTGACTAATAGTAGAGGATAAATGTTATTTAGATAAATAGGGATCTGTGAAATCAGGGTGAGATAAACGCAAACCTCAGTTTGTTATGAATTTGGGAATGGAGCCTTTGAACCTTTGTTAGAAGCATGCCATCAATATCAGAGAAGAATGATTTGCTTGCATGTTTGCTTTTTGCTTTGTTCAAAATGCACAAGGAAAATATACACTGATTGAAGCTCACTTGTGCCTGAATCAATACAACAATGATAGGACAGCAAGCAGAGCTGCTATGGTTCACAATGCCAATTTCATAATCAATAGCAGTCACAAAAGCTGTAGCAACTGTTATTGACTGGCTAGTCTTAGAAAGTCAAGGGTTGTATGTTTTCTCTCATATGCAGAAGCTAGAGAGAAAACAGGAAAAATAAGGGGCTTTGGGTAAATGTAGAGAGAGACCAATGAAATAGTGGAAGAAGATTGGGGAAGGGAGATAGGAGGGGGAAAGGAAAAAGTTCAAATAATGCTTTGGCAATATACAAAGGTATTGCTATCAGGTTTGGTAGCATGTAAGGGGAGGAGGGAGGATATAGCAGGGTGTGACAAAGAGAAGTAGACCAAGAGCTGTGTGCATGTAAGTATATTTCAAATTGAAACTGACTCAGATGTATAATTGCAATGCACTAATAAAAGTATAAAAATGAGGATGCTAAATAAAAGAAATAAGTCTTAAAAAAAAAAAAAAGATGTGCAGAAACAAACCATAGCAGAATGTTTTCTATACAGATGTGCTATTTTCTCTGCCATGATCTCATGAAGTGGGTTCATTCACTACTGGTCTTCACCTTTACTAACCATCCAATTTTTAAAAATTTCCATAAAGTGATTTGCAAAAACTCTCTGTGAACTAGTCTCTGTTATGGATAAAAATGAGCCCATTTAAAATCTTTCTGACAACAAGCTTCCTACACAACTTCTGTGTATTACTATGTTTATATGAACATTAAAATATATAGAATGATAATATTGGTTTTGCTACATGTGAAGTTGAGTTAATTTATATATATATGTAAATTATATAAAATGGAAATATGCAATAAATAAACTGCATGAACATAAACATTTTATTTATATATTATATTTTGCATACATGTTTGAAACCCTGTAGTTATGTTTTTATGTCATACCTCTCACTCACATTTTAATTATTATCCATGGCTCCATCATCTTTGTTAAACTGAACCAAGCCATTTCTAGAGATGTTTAATATTCTAGTTTGGAGACAGGATCTAACATTAGACAAAAGTGGAGTCAATTCTGACTATGTTGTTTATTAACTTTGTGGAATATGGTACAGTATTTTATTTATTGTTTCACTTGCAAATAATAATAATAACACGAGTAAGAATTTCATATTTTTCTTCTTTTTGGTTTAAGATAATGCCTGTATAGTCATTTGTCATAGTACCTGATAACTATTAAAGTGTATCTTTATTTTTGATATTTATAGAACTTTGGTCATTCACAATTAAAAACCAAGTCATAATTTACAAAGAATGTTTGAAATGGAAAAAACTATTTGTATGATTCAAATATTACTGTTTGAACAGTTCAAATATTACAATTTGAATCTGAATACAATAAAATTGAATTTATGATAAAAGAAAATCCAGTCGTCCATTTCAATTTATTGCCTGAGATATCTCCTAACTTAGTTTAAGTATTATCCAATGAAAATGTGCATTTATAGAATAGTTATCACCTTGATTTTGTATTAATCATTCTTCTTCATTTGTTCTACAGCACTTGAAACACCTATAATGTGTTGTTAATTGATATTAATTGAAATTTCAATTAATCTAAAGTTATCCAGGGAGCTTGGAAGCTGCCAAATTTGTTTTTTTTCCCTTTGAAAACTACATTGTGCAATAATATTCCTAGCTACACCCACTCTCCAGCAATTTTGAGTTGTGTGCGATGAGTCATACAGACATATGCATGTATATTTTTATCTGGCTAGAAAATGTCATGCCCATCGAATTCTGTCTTCCAAATACATGTACTTCTGGGCTTGATTCTTCTTTCTCACATGCATGGAATGCATGATAAGGCATGCTATTCTGAAATATATGCAAGTTACCTTTTAAATCATCCAATAGAAACTGTTTGGTGCTTAGACAAACATTATTTGAATGAAATCTATCACTGAAGTTATAATGTTTAAGCATTATATTTTGTAAAACCTAGAATAAAATAAATCCTTTTCATTATTTAGAATAAAAATGAACCTCCTTGTTAATTGAGATGCTTTGACATTTGTGTTTGATTTCACAACCTGTATAATATAAAAGTGTAAACATATGAAAAAGTAAATATCTTCTGTCTTGGAAAGAAAGTTAGGTGAAGAAATAAGATTAGGCAAAGATATCTTTTAATAATAAGAAAAGCTGTAAGGAAATTTTCCAAATTAGTTAATATATTAATGGGTAATCATGGTAATCATGCTTTTATATTGAATGTACCATAATAGATTAATTGACTATCACATTTTATCAAAATAACTAATTATAGGTCCATCCTTATTATTTTACTGTTGAAACTAACTTTAGATGATTAGCTTTCCTTTATAGTTCTTTTGACATCCCCCCCTCCTTGATACTTCTTAAAACTTTGAGAAAATCAAATAATTTCTTTCAGTATTGTCTTACTGTTCACATTATCCTTGGAGTTCTTTGGAGCAAACCAACAGATCTTGCTGTGTTCTATGCTCATGTACAACACTCCAGAAAATGGAAATAGCTTGTTTCTTCAGACAATCATCAAAACATTGAGAATAAAACTCACTCCACATGTCTCTCACCCACCCGTACCTCTACCCCAGATCCAAGTCTCTTTGTCCTGAGGCTCTAGTTCCTTTGAATCTGGATGCAACCACTTCCAGTCCAGTTCTTAATACCCTGCAGATAGGACTCACCCTTTCTCAAATGCTCAGTACTTCCTAGCTTTGGCAGATGTATAAACGTCTAAGGAAAAGAAAATTTATTAAATTTACTTGAGTATGGGTTGTATAGTGGAAAGGAGGAAATATAGTATTAGAAAAATGTATTGGATACAAAATATGGAAAGTTTGCCCCTTTGGCTATAAAATTTGGATTGCTTTTATTAAAATATAAATGTATTTATGGTACTTTACAATATAAATATATTTGTGATATATAAGTAACTTAGAGTTATGCTGTAGAAATGTCATTGAGGCAGTAGCTTATGAAAAAGTTTAGAGGAAATTAAAAACTGATCCAATACTGAATGATGAGAATACATTTAAATGCAAAGGAGGTGAACTGTACAGAGTAGTGATACAAGCATAAATTCACATCATCATTCCCCCACTTACCAGAAGCACACATTTGGGCAAGTTATTCAATTCCTCTAAGCCTTACTTCCCCTCATTTCTAAATAGGATACATAGCTGTTATGTACAGATTTATATGGGAATGAGGATTTAGTAAATATAAAATACCTACAAAATATTTACCATAGAGCCTAGCTCTCAGAAAGTGCTCAAGAAATAGTGTCAATTTTAGAATTTTAATATTAGCTATGGGTTGTCAAAACAAGGAAGAATAGAAAATTTCTCTAGGATTTCTACCTTAAGTGCCTGGAATAAGAATAACATCAACAGAATTAGAGACTACAGAGCGCAAAAGAGCTGAAGGAGAAAAGATAATAACTGCTGGTTGTTCCATCTTTTATTTAAAGGGTTAGTGGAATTTCCAGGTTTGAGTTTTTCAGGAGGTAGTGAGAACTGTAGACCTTGTGCTTAGGAGTGAGCCACTGACTCACCATGGTGTTAAGAGACGTGACATGTTCTGATCAAGTAACTGTGCTTTTTTATTGCTTTTACTTTTAATCCAGTGGATAGTTTTTGTTAAAATGATCATCATGGTCATATGGGAATCTAAGTCTCTCTTTAACAAAATCTAATCAGAGCAATAAACTATTCTACAGCCAAAGCTTATGGTTACATAGACATAGACTGTGAGTCATTTCCTACACTTATATAATCATATTGTGTATTTATTTGGAAGAGTAATGCAAACATAATTTTGTTCATTTTCATCTGTAGAAAAATGTTTAATTACCTAGTAGCACTGAAGATGACTCAGGGAATCTCCCTGTAATCAATTCGGGGAATTTTCCTAATGTTGATGACTTCAAGAATTGAACTGTGCTTGCCTTTAGTTGGGTTCTTGATGAAAATAACATTATTCCAGTCTTGGAGACTTGCCAACATACTCCCTGCAAAAAGGTCCCTCTTTTCCTCAATCTCGCCCATTCATTCTTTTATTCTCTGAAGTTGCATTTCTTTTTTTTTTTATGAAAATTAAGTACAATTAATCATCTAGCCTAGTTTATGAATGGTAATTGGTGAGATCTCTCATCTTTGATGTCTACTTTGCTTTAAGATAAATCATCTTATGATTTTTCTCTTCTGCCCATTTATAAGGTATATATTTCATACATGTGCCTTCCTAGAACTCCATGATATGGCTCCACAATTATCTCTTCATTTTAGCATCTTTACTCTCATTGTCTCCGACCTTAAAGATGTTTCTTCTATAGTTTCTGAATCTTATAATGAACGCATATCTTATAATGAATATGTATCGTATAAGAAAGAATTATGTCCTCCAAAAGGTTAAAATGCACATTATAACTCAATAGTGATGTAAAACAAAACAAATTATTCACATTTGCCTTCATCTCTACTCCTAAAAATCTATTTATTCTTTCCCACAACATCTATTTATGCCTCGTGAGATGCTTATCCTTGTATTGGATTCTATTTCATGTTTTCTGTCATGCTACAAGGGAGCATTTTGTAATCTTACTTTATTTTTCAATCTTTCTTATATAGACATTGGGTCCAGAATAAGGATTCAATGAAATGTATTGAAAGCATATTTGCATTAAGTTTCCTAGTTAAAAAAAAAACAAAACAAAAAACTATGCATGGTGTAGTAGCTGATCTTCTGCATGAATAAAGAACACAGAAGCACCTATCAGCATGATATTTTTCAGTCATGGAAAGAAAATGGAAGAGAATGTTACTGAGTTTATTATTCTTGTTTGTGTCTTATTATCTGATTATATATGTGATCTACTTTAAACATGCCATAAACACATTAAGATGGGACTAGAAATTTGCCTTTCCTTCTTATCACCTTCATTAAGTAGAATTATAAACCATTAAAAATAATCTGTAAAGGAAAGAGGAAATAGAGGAACTGCTGTCCAATAGATGTAGAGTTTCTGTCATGTTGGTGGGAAAGTTCTCAAAATCTGCTGTTCAACACTGTACTTACAGTTAATACTGTACTGTGAACTTATAATTTTGTCAGGAGAATAGAATTCCTGTTACATGATTTTTACTAAAAGAAAAAAAATAATAATTTCTTTGAAACATATAGGCTTTTCAATTTCTACAACTTACTTAAAAATGCAAGTATTCCTAAAAGATAGAGCATTATCTCTCCAGTATCCTATCTTATACTACTGTTGCTCAAAGTGTGGCCCAAATAATCTTGCTGCTCTGTGAACTACTTGTTACTAACTGATCTGTGATAAGTACAAAAATTGAAAGTATGTGCTTAGAAATTGCTATGGAAATTTGACATTGTATTTTAAACTGATGTTACACTGCAATACACTAAAGAATAAAAGAAAAAAATATGGTCTTTCTTCACAAGTAATTTAAGAAATATATCCTACAGTGCTTCTCACTGAGGGTCTATTTCCAAGCTCCTGTAATCCTAGGACTTGTGCATATAACTTAATGCTTGAAGGATTTTTAGTACAAGAAAATGTAAATTACTTTTTATAATGGAAAATATCCTTGTGGAACTCAGTGCCCCAGAACACAACTTAGGCTGGAAATCTAAAAAGGTGTAAAAGGTTTGTAAATCACTTTAAAGTGGATGGAACATAATGCTTTAACCAAGGTTATGGTGAAGGGTGGCTGGGATTATTATCTGCCTTTAGAGAACATTTAGGGAGTTATAGACTCCTTTGAAAATCTGATGACAATATTGGCTCTTCCTTTAAAAAACAAAACAAAACAAAACGTTAGAAGGTGGATAGAGACAGATATTTGCTGTTTGATTTGGGAGTAGTTGATTTGGCATACAGGATTCTACTCAATGGGAATTGTTTTAACCTTAAACCAGAATCATTTTCTCACCGGACTGTGAATATGGCGAAACATGTTTGGTGTCACCACTATTTGATTAGACTCAGAGGTTGCTGCTTAGAGCAGAAATTCGTGGAACACCTGCTCTAGGGAAGAAAAATATTGATGAGAGAGGAGAAAGCAGCAAGCCCCTGTAAATGAGAACAAATCCTGCTTAGCAAGAATTTATTTTCAGCAGAAATTGTTTTTTTGGGGGGGAGGGTTGGGGTGGGTGTGGGGGAGGACTTTCTGTATAGGCTCTGTTCCTAATTTTACTCATCAGTTAGACTTTCTCTTTCATTTGTATGGACTAACCTCCCTTCCTAACTGCTTCCTAGATGACCTTTACTCATTTGTCATGACTCAGTATTGTGATGATAACAATGAAGATGGAATGATAATGTTTTGGAAGCTGTCTTAGAACCACATACTGAGATTAACATCTCACATCTGCAAGCAGACAGATTTTCAAGGGACCTGATCGAATTGATAAGTGAGCAGCGGACTTTGCTATCTTCTCCATCTACCAGAAATGTTTAACTCATCCTTCCTCTAAGCTTGTCTCATGACTACCCTGCTGTCCTTTCTTATCTTGACCCATGAAAATATGCTGGCTCCTGTGTTTGATCATCTTTTATAATGCCTTGTTTAAAACTTCTATAAAAGAAAAACACTGGCTGTAGGAGGACAGGAGACTCACACAACCTCCTCTCCAGCCACTCCAAGTATCAAATATTAAATAAAATAATCTTCAAATTATCATAACTGACTCAAATTCATTTCATGCAAGAGACTTCTTTTCAACAATAGCTTTCTGTGGTAAGACCGCAGAACAAATAGTGTCTCCTACAATAATGATAGCCATTGCTAACATTCATTGTTTAGTTTATTAGGTAGCAGTCAAAACACACACACACACACACACACACACACACACACACACACACACACACACATACACTTTATGACAGCCCCATAAAGGACATGCCATTATACAGTTGAAGAAAGTAAGGTATTGAAAGGCTAAGTAATTTGCTGAATATCATACAGCTATTTAGTGATAAAAGTAGAACTAAGATATCATCTTTTCTGAGAATTCCACACAAGACTAATTTTGTCTTCTGTACAATCCTAATCCACTCTGTATTGTTCTTATAAATCTTATAACACATTAGGTTATAATAGGCTTTTAGTCCTTCAACTAAACTACAAACTCCAGAGAGAAAAAGATAATCTAATTCATGTTTTCCATGTCTTTACTAATAAGCACCTAACAGCACAGAGGAGTTACTTAATAAATATTTTTTGAATATATGCATACACAAAAAGAATAAATGTTTGGATAAACAAATGAATTTCATAATTAAAAATTATATAATCAAAGGCAGAATAAATGGCTCCTTTGCATTGTATGCCATTAATAGAAACAAAAATCCTGTTAGGAAGAAGTGAGATATTTCTTTTCTAACTTGGTTAATCAGGGTTATTTCTGTTGTGTGTAAAATAAAACAGCATTTAGCTTGACTACTTGAGGCAGAGTCTTCAACAAATTAACAGCAAAAATCAACCAAAATGTTTAAGATAGTTTAACTTAAGATCTGAAGCCTCACAAAGCTTATAGAAGAATATGTAAGCAACATGTAAACAACATTGATTTGGCAAATTATTTCTTTAATTATACGACTATATGACAGCTCAAGCTACAAAAGCAAAATAAAAATAGGAGTACATCGAACTAATAAAAGCTTCCATACAATAAAGAAAACATTCTACAATATGAAAAGGCTGCCCACAGTTGTAGAGAAAATATTTGAAAACTACACATCTGATAAGGCCTTAATAGCCAGAATACATGAATAACTCACAAAACTCAATAGCAGAAAAACAAATAATACAGTTTCTTAAAAATTAGCATATGACTTAAAAGAGATTTCTCCAAAGAAGACAAAAAATAAAATGTCAACAGGTATGAAAAGGTGCTCAGTATCATTAATCCTCAGGGAAATGCATATTAAAACCATATAAGATATCACTTCTCACTTATTAAGATATTGTTAAGGGTGTGAAGAAAGGAGAACTCTTGTACATGGGAGAACATTATTATTTATTTATTTATTTATTTATTTATTGCAGTACTGGGGATTGAACTCAGGGGCATTCTACCTCCGAGCTATATCCCCAGCCCTATTTTTTATTCTTTTTATTTTGAAACAAGATCTCACTAAGTTGCAGAGTGCCTCACTAGGCAGCTAAGGCTGGCTGCGAACCTGGATCCTCCAGTCTCAGCCTCCCGAATGCTGAGATTACAAGCGTGAGCTACCACGCCTGGCTGGGAGAACATTATGATAAGTGTAATAAGCCAGCACTAAAAAGAAAAATGCTGCATGATCTCATTTGTATGAGAAATCTTTAAAAACAAAAAAAATGCTAAAAGAATAAGTTGGGGATTATCAGGAGCAAGAAAGAAATCAGAGAAAATGTGTAGATACAGGTCAACAGATATAAAATTGCATATGTGTAGGACTATAAGACTAGAGATCTAATGTGCAAAATAAGGACTATAGATACTAATAATGCATTAGAGTTGGGATTTTCGCTAAAAGGGAAGATTAAAGATACTCATGCCACAAACAAAATAGAGTAATTATGTGGGATGATGGATATGTGAATAGCTTTATCATATAACTATTCCATTATGTATAAATATATCTAAACATCATGTTATACTCCTTAAATACATAAAGTAAAATAAAACAATGAAATGAGGCACTATATGTCACTCATCTCCATTTTATTTCTCTTTGTACTAACTGGAAAATTCTACCTTGAGCATAAAGCTCTGTCACAATAATGATTACTTCTAAAAGGATAAAATCAATCAACATCTTGTTTATTAATCCACATGGTATCAAATACTTTGCACTGTGTTTTCTTGTTTTACTGAACTGTCAATATCATTCAAATCAATTGAATTCTATTTAGTGACACCCTTGCTTAATGATATAAATTGTGACTATAGCTTATTTTCTATGACAACAAATTGGTATCCTGCTTCCAAATCTTGCCTTCCAGTCCTGCATCCAGACACCAGCTGTCTCCTTCAAGAAGATCAGTTTCATCATTGCACTCCCAGTCTAATGTCTCCAATCACTCAGAGAATCAAAGTCAGATTGCTTAGTCTGGTGTTCAAGACCCTCCATAGCCATTCCACACATGGGCTCCTTTAACTCTGACTCTTTCCATCTATCTTCCTTTTCTCCACATTTTCTGCACATTTCTTGCTCAATCCAGTGTAGTACCATGCAGAGTTATTGAATGTCACTGGAAAATCTTTCCTCACCTGAACTTCCATATTCTACTTGTCTAGTAGTCACACTAGAACATTCCCCATCTCCTACTGAGCTTTGTAGATTATGCTAGGTTTTTACTTTTCTCAGATCTTGGAATTCATGTTTGGCACCATTTCTTTAGCATTTGGTATTATGATATGTGTGGCATTCTTTTCATGTATTTTTTTTTATTTTTAATTTACTCATTCTTCTTTTCTTAATTCAATGGTCAGCTTTGTGAGGGCTGAGGCCACGTTTAAGACTTCTATTATATTCCAATGGATTCCTGCTTTTAGCGTTGGAGGTCTGATATCTGTTGAATGCTTTACTTATGCTCCTGGGGTAACTGTTTGATGAGAGGTACTCAGAGCAGCACATAATTCCAGACAGGAAACTTGCCAGGCTGAGTCACTCAGCAGCTGCAGCCTGTTTGCAGTATATTTTCTTATCTGGGTGTAAGAATTAGGAATAAAGAAATCTCATTTTGATGTGTAGTGAATAAACTTGGGGTTTGCACCTCTTGTTGGTTAATAATGATTCATTTTTAATTGGTGCATTGTAATCATACATGTTAATGAGGTACAAGCTGGTAAAGGCATACATGCAACAGCACTCAATAATTCATTTTTAAAATCACTGCTGTGTATGATTTTTTCTTCTCATTTTGAAGCAGGTAACATGGTTTTGGCTGCAAATATCAGACATGGCTTCAATAAGGAACCACTCTGACTAAAAGAAAAAGGCAAAAGGGAAAGTTTAGAGATAGAGTAGTTTCAGATTTAGCTATTTTTGCAAATCAGTGGCAGCATCTGGGGCAAAATGTCTTCATCTTCCGGCACTCATGCCTCCTACATTGTAATCTCTTCAAGCTGAGTCTCTTGTTAATTTCAAATGGCTATTACAGATCCATTCATTTGTTGAAGACATCACAGTGGCTAGTTGGAGAAACAGAATCATTTCTTCCTTGGTATCTCTATTAATCACAAATCAGCATTTTCCAAAATCCCCTAGCACATTTTCCATTTCTTCTCAGCTGAAGTTGGGTTATATGCTTACTCTACACCAATAAATGGAAGAAAGCATGAAATCTCTAGAGATTGAATGTGTGGCAGTGTGACTATTGTTATCAATGATTTATTTAAAATATGACATTTGTTAAGAGGATAGATTTTTAGGTGTTTTCTCTTAAAAAAATAAAGGTAACTAAAGTGATAAATATGTTAATTACATTGATTGTGATTATTTTATACTATATATGTATATCAAACTATCTTAAATATGCACAATTTTAATTATTACATATATCTCAATAAAATTAAACTTAAAAATTACAGTCATATGAGATGAGAGGATAGATACAGGAACAAAATGGAGTATCCTCAGTTTTGAGGAGGAGAAATGTCTGCCAGTGAAATAAGCAGCCCAATATTAGCCAACCCATAGGGGCCAATGATCCCTCTTAAAAATGTAGGCAAAGGTCTTCTTTCTCCTGTTTGTCTTCAAATGACTGAATACTCCAAACAATTTCTTGATTTTGGAATAGGAGGGGTACTATCCAGCTGATCAGCAGTTAGAATCCTCTACAAAAATATTTTAATAGCTTAATGATCACAAATTATAAATGCTGTTTGCATTAAAATATTATCTATGGGTAAGCCTAGAGATTGCCCTAAGGCACCTTTCTAAAATAGTAAAATTTAGATGAAGTGCTTTCCTAAGCCAGTATGTAAAGTTAAGAGATCATTTATCTCCAGCTCTCCTTTTTTTTCCTTTCTTTCACCCAACTGTGTAATATGGAACCTTTTTCCAGAGGCCCAGATCTAGGTCATACCCACTCCCAGTCAAATTTTACTGTGGGCCATTAACATGGGGAGGAAATTTTACCACATACTTTTAATATATTAATTAAAAATTAAAAATGGAAATAAGGACATTTTGCAATGCCAGAACTGTATTTAACAACTACAGAAGTGTGTGCAATAATTTAAGAAATTCTAGCAGTTTTCTGGTACCACAGGCTATTCAAAATAAATTTAAAGCTGTTGGAAAAATATTTCAATTGTAGCGTATGTGTTCATGTGTGTTTTGGAGATTCAGTGGAAAATGCAGTTTCAGATGAATATTTTATATTATGGTCCTTGATAAACTCATATGTACCACTTCTATATATTAGTTTACACATGCTTTATGCCAAATGCATAGATCAAGTAATTAGGCTTAGAGGGAAAATACACAGTATATTATGTTAAGCCTTTCAGAAATAATTTTGATTTTGATCCATATTCTAAAATATATTTTCTCAAAAATTACGGAAAAAGCAATGCCACTACAATATTTCCCCTCTTCACTTTCTCTCCTTAAAATCTGTTTCAATCTAGATTATCTGCTTAATTGCACTTAATGCTACACATATAGCAACCAATGTCACTGAAGTGTTCAGAATTGTCTAATGAGTTTTCTGTGAACACATTTTTATAAATTTAAAATCAGATTATATCAAATTTTTGACATGTATTCTATTTGGCTAACCATATTATTTTTCTTTTAATAGACAGATAAGATAATTATTTGTCTCTAATCTGTCAAGAAGAAATATTAATTAGAATAAGGTTTTCTGTTCAGTAAATTATTATTTCTAAAAATAAATTACAATTTCTTCATCAAGTCAACACATAAAAATTAAAAAAGACACTACCACTGTGAACTACATTATGATGTGAGACTATAATGCACCCATAAAAGTATGAACAATATGAAAAGACATATATTCCATGTGGGTTTTATCCCAAAGGCTAATTTGACACACATACACACGATCCTTTGCAAAGTTTTTTCCAACTCTACTACGTGAAGCACAGTAGGATCCCTTCATAGGACGTCTTCAAACTATTTATGAGACTCAAACCTGAGTTATTTTACTTACCACAGTGCAAACGGTTAGAATTTAGTGAACACTTCTGAATAATCTGTGTATCTGATACTTAACCAAGTGCCAAAGTTCACTCTAGGTGCTCATCGCCCATTAGAAATGCCTTGCTCACAACTGGCTCCTTAGTTTGGACAAGTGTAGCCACTTGGTGAGAACTGGAGTAACGTTGATTCATCCATGGTGGCTAACAGCAGGACACCACTTTATCCATGTTTTTCCTTCTTTGTGGTATAAATTAGACACTCTGAGAGTACTCTCACATTCTTTTTTTTTTTAATTTTTATTGTAGTAATTCGTGCAATATAGCATACATCTTTGTTAAGTACAAATTGTTAACAACATATTTGCACACAATTCTCATTTGACCCCTTCCCCGATTCCCTCCCCATTCCCTCCCCCTCCCTCCCCCTAAGGTTCACTTCAGTGAGTGACCTTGATATGACTGTGTAGGTACATCATGTGCTTTAGGGTGTCCCTCTGCCCCATGCATCCACTACAATTAAATCAACTTCTTTGCTTATCGAGGATCTCTCTTTTTCATCTGGAGACCC
>PVLC010004019.1:77696-90023 GCA_004027655.1 Graphiurus murinus | reverse complement strand
AGAAATAGGGTCTCACTAAGTTGCTGAGGTTCTCACTGAATTGCTAAGACTGGCCTAGAATCTATGATCCTTCTATCTCTGCTTCCCAAGTTTTACAAGAATTACAGGTATGCGCCACCATGCCCAGCCCCCCTTCAACATTTTTATTCTTGGGTTAGTCAAGACTTTTTTGGGTATGATACTGACTCAACTCCAGTTGGTTTAAGCAAAAGAAAAAAAGAGGCTGGAGGTGTAGCTCAGTGTAGAGTGTATGTTTAGCATGCACAAGGTCCTGGGTTCAATGCCTCTCACAGGAGGAGGAGGAGAAGGAGGAGGAGGGAGAGAAGGGACTTACTATCTAATGTAATTGAGAAATCCAGGGGTTATATGGACTTCAGACACAGCTGGCTCAAAGTCTATCATGAGGACATTCTCTCTCTTTTGGTACTAGAGATTGAACTCAGGGATATTCTACTTCTGTGATATACTGCCAGCCCATTTATTTATTTATTTATTTATTTATTTATTTATTTATTTATTTATTTATTTATTTATTTATTTATTTATGTTCAACCCAGGGGCATTCTACCTCCAAGCTACACCCCAGCCCTATTTTTTATTCTTTATTTTTGAAACAGGATCTCATTAAGTTGCAGAGGGCCTCACTAAGCAGCTGAGGCTGGTAGAAAACCTGCCATCCTCCTGCCTCAGCCTCCTAAGTGCTGGTATTACAAGAGTCTGCCACCATGCTTGGCCTTTTTTATTTTGAAACAAAGTCTTGATAAGTTGCTGAGGGTCTCACTAAGTTGCTGAGGCTGGCCTTCAACCTGTGATCCTCTTCTCTTAGCCTCCCAAATACTGGGATTACTGATGTGTGCCACTGCACCCAGGAGAATGTTGCCTCTTTGCTCTGCTTTTCTTTTTTTTTTTTTGCGGTACTGGGGACTGAACTCAGGGGCATTCTACCTCTGAGCTACACCCCCAGCCCTATTTTTTATTGTTTATTTTGAAACAGGATCTCACTAAGTTGCGGAGGGCCTCACTAGGTAGCTGAGGCTGGCCTCGAACCCAGATCCTCCTGTGTCAGCCTCCCAAATGCTGGGATTACAAGCATGTGCCACCACGCCCGGCTGCTCTGCTTTTCTTGATGGTGGCTTAGACTGGCTCACTCCCTGTCATGGCCCTTGGAAGCTCCAGTGCTATACCCTACTGGCTCCAATTTCGGAGAATCAGAGCTCTGACCTACCTACCAGTTCTAGCTAAAGTCCAGAATGCAGTCTTATTGGTTCAGCTTGGGTCTTGTGCCCAAAGAATCACCTGGCCCTCGCATTGGCCTGGCCCAGGTCACGGGTCCTTATGGTTGGGGACAAGGACAGAGTCAGCTCCACGACAAGAATTCAAAGTGGAGAAGGGGGAGATTTCTTGGGGAAAACCAGAGAACCCTCCCAGAAGACAAGGAGGCTGGAGAAGGAGCTGGGCTGTGCCTTCCTAGGATCAACATGTAGGTACAACTCCAAGTGCAGCCAGATGGAGCCTGGGCGAGGCTGTGCATGGGTGAACACAGCAGGGGTCTGGCAATGGGAATCTGCTTCCCTTGTGCCTTAAAGCAGGACTCCTGGTGCTAGGTGGGGTGTGATGGCTTGACTCCCGGTGTCAGCAGAGCCCTGAGCCACCTGACCTCTGAAAAACAAAGACAGGCTGGGCGTGGTGGCCATACAACTATAATCCCACTCCTTGGGAGGTTGAGACAGGAGGATTGCAGGTTCAAGGACAGCCTCAGCAACTTAGCAAGAACTTATTTCAAAATAAAAAATAAAAAGGGCTGGCAGTGTAGCTTAGAGGTAGAATGCCCCTGGGTTCAATCCCCAATACAAAAAAAAAAAAAAAAAGGAAAAACAAAGACAGTAAGCACTGTGGGGCAGAAAGGACAGCGGTGGCCATCTGGATGGGGGGCAGGGGAGCTGTCATTGAGCTCTGAAGGAAGGGAGGCAGGAAGGACCCTGAATTTTCTTACTGTGAATGCTGAGCAAGCCCCGTCCCTTCAAAGCCAGAGCAGCTGAGAGAAAAGGAGTAATTACAGACACAACCCCCCCTTTCAACAATCCCTGACCAACTGTCCAGCCCTCCAGCCACCACCCCAGGCTGGAACTGCTGAGCCTGCCTTCCCCCTCTGCCAACGAGCTCAGCACTTCCCCTCCCTGGGCCTGGGCTGGAGCTCCCGCGCACGCTGCCAGCCTCGCCTGGGGGTGGCAGGGTGGCCACTCTGCCTTGGGACTGTGACCCAGGGAAAGACTGACTCTTGGCACGTGCTCAGGACTTGGCTCATTCGCCCCCTGACTCCTTGAGGAAGCTAAGATAATGCAGCCGGCTGCCTCCCTGCTTCACAGACCAGGAGCCCGAGAACCAGAGAGCTCAGGCCACTCGCTCAGCGAGGCACACTGCACAGGGTAGCAGGGTCTGGACCCGTGACCCGGGGACTGTGCACTGCCCTGCACCTGTTCCTCTCTCCGAGCCTTGGTCCACCACCTGCACAGTGGACAGATGATCACCCGTGTCCCTTGCTGCCGGGGCACAGGAGGCTGGAACACGATTGTGAAGACCCGCCTTGAGGAAGTGTCCTCCGAGTCCTTGTCCTCACTGCCAGGGAGGAGCAGGGAAGCCAGGAGCCCACAGCCTCAGTGTCCCCAGACGATGGAGAGCATGAAGGAAGATGGGCAGCTGGGCCTCGCGCTGTGGAGAGGAGGAGGAAGGGGGGACAGGGGATCAGGCCCTTGGCTCAGCGGTGGAGGCTAGGCTGGAGGGTGAGGCTTGTCTCCACCTCGGTGGAGGGGTTCAGTGGAAGCGGGAAGAGGACGGATGGAGGCAGACAGAGCTAGGTGAGGGCTTTCCGCTGCTCGGAGGAACCGGGCTTGCTTGCGTCAGAGAAGGGGCCACCTGCAGATGGAAAGGGGACCATCACCTCACTTCCTACCCCTGCCCGCAGCTCCATGACCATCAATCCTCACTGCCTCTCCACAGTCCCCTGCAGGGCTGGTGTCTTACAGAGCAGGAAACGTAGGAACACGCTCAGAGAGGCAGAGTGCTGTGCTCCTGGCTGGGCTGCTGGGCTGGCTCACACAGGCCAGTGCCGGCTCTGCTCCCGCCACCCACTGGCTCTGTGTGGTTTGGGGTGTACAGATAAAGGCCTTAATTTTACGCTTTGTTGTACAGTTTCCCCAGCCCTCCTGCAGGGGCCTTGCAGGCTCCCAGGAAAGAAAGGAAGCCACCTAGTGTCATGGGGGCCTGACAGGGACTGTCCTCTTCCACATCTTCCCCCAGGGGAAGAGCCAAGCCCAGGTTCAGGATCTTTCTACCCATCACTACTCTCTCTAAAATGACAAACTGCTTTCATGGTGGAATTTCTGGCAGGCCAATGACGAGCACGCGTGCACACGTGTGTGTGTGTGTGTGTGTGTGTGTGTGTGTGTGTGTGTAGAGGGAGTGTCTTCCCAGAGCCCACCCAACTTCCCTGAATGGAGGGTGGACATAGGGTGGGTGATCTGTATAGAAACAGCCACTACTCTCCTGTGGGTGACCAGAGCAAATGTGAGACCCAGGTAAGAGGCCGGGGAGGAGCAAGGGCCAGCCGAGCAGGGAGCTGATCTCCCCGCCCCGCCACCCGGTAGGGGCCACAGGAGGCTCCTTTGCGAGCTCGCTTACACAGCCACTTGGGTCTCTGTGTAAAACCACTAGTCCCACCTCAGGCCCCGGCTTCCTAGGGGGCAGCTTCAGAAAGATCTGACTCCCCCCTCTCAGGAGACATTTGGGGCGCTTCCCGGCTTCCCTCCATGGTTTCTGATTGCAGGCCCTGGGCAGCGCGTGATTTCCTTCCAAGTCCTCAGCTCCACAGATGCCAGCTTACAGGGCCTGCTGATGGTTACCCAGCAACGCGGCAAATATTTGGGCCAGCCAGGCTGGCCAGTGCCCCCCATCCTTGATTTAGTGAGACCCTAGAAGGCATGCAACCCCATGGGCTTTTGCCTAATTTTTAAATATCTGGACACTTAGTAAAAATAACTCCCCTCCACAAAAACCTTTCTACTGACTGTTTCTCCAGAGCTTTCTATTTGGGGAGCAGCCGAGCTGGGGAGGGGGTAGGCTGACGCAGGCCCATGGAACAGTGGGAAGAGGAAGCCGGGCTCCAGGGTGAGAAGGTCCAGATTTCAATTCGCTCCAGAACCTCTGGCCCTGGCTGTGAGTGGACCCGGAGACGCTCAGATACGAATGCCCCATCCCAACATTTCCCCTTCCTATAGATCTGCTCTGCCCCCAAGCTCTGCCCCCAGCGAAGTTCCTGGTCTGCAGCATACATCCCACCTTAGCCACTCTAGTAGAACCTGGCTCCTTGAAGCCAGGCGTGGTGGCCCAAGTCTGTGAACCCAGTCTTGGGAGGCTGAGACAGGAGGATCACAGGTTCGAGGACAGCCTCAGCTATTTAGCAAGACCCTATTCAAAAAATAAAAATAAATAAAAATAAAAAGGGCTAGGGGTTGTAGCTCAGAGGTAGAATGCCCCTGGGTTCCATCCTTGATACCACACACACACACACACACACACACACACACACACACACTCAGGAATCTGGCTTCCTTCCCCACTGGTCTGTCCAAAGCAGCTCTCATGCTGTGTTCCCCGCACTCTTGCTCAACTCCGGGACCCCGTCTCTCCCCTGGGTGGCTCAGTGGTCTCTTGATCCTTCCAGTAAACCTCCACACTGGAGCCAGAGGCCTGCTCTGAGATGCAAGTCTGACCCCCTATAAGTTCCTGCTTAGAACTTGCCGGGCTTCCAGCACCCCTGACCTGATGCCTGTCACTGAACCCCAACACTGAACAGTCATTTTCTTTACTGATCTGTCTCACCCCTCAACCCCCCTACTGTGTGTGTGTGTGTGTGTGTGTGTGTGTGTGTGTGGTACTGGGGATTGAACCCCAGGGCATTCTACTCCAAGCTACACCCCCCAACCCTATTTTATTTTTATTTTGAAGCAGGGTCTTGCTAGGTTGATGAGAGTCTCACTGCTTGCTGAGCCTGGCCTTGAACCTGCACTCCTCCTGTCTCAGCCTCCAAAGTACTGGGATTATAGACATGCACCATCATTCCCGGCTTACCAACTCCCCTGTTGACCCTGATTTTTCCAAAGCAAGGACCAAAGGTGGCCACTGCTAGCCCACATTGTTCTGTGTAAATCAGAGGGAGACACCTTCCTCAAGCAGACACAGCTCCCAACTCCCACCATGGTGCAGGGCTGGCAAGTGGCGGGTGGGATGGATTTCAGCCCCTCCCCCTCAGCCAGGGGCAGCGGCCTGGACTCGCTTGTCTCTGTGGAGTTCCCCCACCCTGGGCCCTTCAACCACAGGGTGGCAACCCCAGGAGCAGGCTGAGTTAGGGCCGAGTAGGCCTCGCCGTGGCCCCTGCAGGTCCTGCTCGATTCTCTCTCCTGAGGGTCTGTGAGTCTGCAGGTCTGCAGCATTGGCTTCGGGCTCTCAGCACGCGGGGCTCCCACGATGGCCTCTGGCCACCTTCCCTGATGCTCCTTCCCCATGGACTGTACTGAGTTCACTCCTGCTCTAACAAAAGCACCATTGGGATGACAGGCCTGGTGTCCTGGATAGGAGGCCTGGGAAGGAGAGGCAGGGGAGGGGCTGGAGCCAGGACAATGAGGGGCACAGCTGGAGCTCCCAGTGGGCCAATGGCTGCTGCGCTGTCCTGGGCCTGAGCCATCTCAGCCTCATCCCCGCCCATTCCTTGGTAACCCCGGCTGTCTACCTTGCCTCGTAGCTAGTCCCTGTCACTGGGTCGAGGAAGGGACAACAAGCTCCCCTCACTCGGAGCATCTGATGGGAGAAGGATAACGCTGCGGTGGCTCCCATCACCTCAGAGAAGCCAGTGTCCTCGCAGTGCCTTACACGGCACATGGCTTGGCCTCGTCCCCTCTGGCCTGATGTTTACACCCTCCAGCTCACTCTGCTCCTACCACACCGTCTCTCCACCAGACCTGCTCCCACCGCTGCCCCTTGACCTCAGTTTCTCTGGGCTCAGGACCCACTTTGAATCTAGACTCAGAGGCCACCTTCCCTGGAATCCTCCCTGGGCACTCCTTTAGGTTGCAATCTCCCCCTCCCCCATCACCTGCTTCTTTTTTCCCCATAGCACTTGTCGCCATCTAAAGCACAATTTGTTTTACTTTCTTATTTCATTTGGTGCTGGCCCCCGCTAGAATGCAAGCCTCACGAGGTGAAGGGCTTTGAGAGTAGGCAGAATGAATGGGAGCTTGTGCAATAAATGAAAGCATGAATGAATAAAGTCCAACCGTAACCATCAAACAGCAGCTGCCATGTACCGGCACCTGGCCCTTTAAAGGCCCCGTTGTTTTCTGGAATCCTCCCAAGTTGCTTCATGTCAGATAACCGAGGCTTAAGAGCTTAAGGGACTTCCCCAAGGTCACTCGGACAGTGGACGACTGAGCTAGGCTAGTCCTACGGCAGGTCCCTGAAAGTGCTCACAGTAGGGTCACTATGGCGGCGGGGGGTGGGGAGGGGGGTTCCCCTAAGCCTCTCACCATCTGTAGTCTCACTCGGCTTTGGCCCTGAGACCTTGATGTATCTGCAAACGCCCACATTCCCAACTCAGCAATGGACTGGAGTCTTGGGCTGGGGAGGGACAAAAGAGCAGGTATTTTTACGTGTCCATCCTCTGTCCCTGCAGCCTGTGGTCCCCTCCTGTTCTCTGTCCCCTGCAAGGCCCCTCAGTGGACCAAGGCCACTTGCTGTCCTCCCATGGCTGGCCCACATCAGCAGCCCACCTGCAGCCTCCAGAGAGCTAGCCTGCAGGGCGAGGCTTTTGTCCCCTCCTGCACAGCCTGCCCCCCTCCGACCTTGTCAGTGGCACTCGAATTATATTCTGACTCCAATGCTTCCTGAATCTACCTGTCACTCTCTTCTCGTATCACTTCCCCAACCCCTCATTTCCCGCTGTCTTCTGCTGTCACCTCCTCCAGCAGGGCCCTCAGGGAATGTTGTATATGAAATTATTTTGTGAAATCCAATAAAAATTTTAATCAGGTCAACATCATTACAGGAAAAGGAAATGATGGATCTTCCCTGAAGCAGAAAAATGTGGAAAAGGAAAAAAAAAAAGTATCCACCAACCCACATATCCATGCCCCTGTGTATACTATACCCAGGTGTGGGTACACCCCAGTGACTCGTGTGGGTGCCCTGGGCCTTGCACTCATGTGTACATGCTCACAAGGTGCGTTTACATCACTGAGCAAGCCCCTGCCACCTTCTGAGCTTCAGTTTGTCCATCTGTACAATGGGCCTGGATTGCTGACCTCAGATCCTGACCAGGGAGAGACCTCATGGTCCAGTGCTCACAGCTGGGCCCATGGCCCCTTGCTGTTAAGAGATGCCATCTCAGGCCAGGCGTGGTGGGGCACGCTGGTAATCCCAGCATTTGGGAGGCTGAGACCAGAGGATCTGGGTTCGAGGCCAGCCTCAGCTACCTAGTGAGGCACTCCGCAACTTAGTAAGACCTTGTTTCAAAATAAAGAATAAAAAATAGGGCTGGGGGGATAGCTTGGAGATAGAATGCCTCTGGGTTCCATCCTCAGTACCGCAAAAAAAAAAAAAAAAAAAAAAAGAGATGCCATCTCAGAGAATAGGGAATGGAGCCTAATGCCCAGGCACCCTCTCCCAGCCCACCCTTAACATTTGGGAGGTCTGGGGCAAGGTGTAGATAGAGTCCCACACACAGTATGTCTCGATACTTAAGGTTATATATCAGGCCAACAAACTGTTAAATAAAACATGTGTGTGGTCATGTACACCTGTAATCCCAGGACTTGGGAGGCTGAGACAGAAGGCTCACAGGTTCAAGGCCAGCCTCAGCAACTTGGTGAGACCCTGTTTCAAAATAAATTTTAAAGGGGGTGAGCTGAGGTGTAACTGAGAGGTAGAATTCTGTTGGAGTCAATTCCCAGTACCCAAAATTAAAACAAAATAAAAACTAGGTTCTAGGCTCTTATGTTCAATTAGCAACAGGCGGAATTCAGTGACAGAATTAGGATGGACTGGCCAGCCCCAGGCTCTGGTCCAGCCCCCCACCCCACCCCCACCCCCAGGTCTGTACCAGCCTGAGAGGGGCTTTGAGTGAGCATAGGCAAGCTGCCCATTTTGGAAAGTTCCAGGGCCGGCTCAGGTGAGGGCACAGGGCAGGGGCCGACTCCTCCAGGCCTGCGGTGCTGCCGACTGCCCCACCCACCACAGAGGACAGTGCCAGGAGAAGCTGCGGACGCCACTCCTGAGCCCTCCCAAGGCCAGGGCTCTATGCAGCCGTCAGCCCACAATCCCCCTTCCCTGGACTCCTCCCCCCAGTCTTCCACCATAGCTGGGGTAGAGCATGCCAGGGGTTTAGGACAGGCATAGGGATGTGCCCCAAAGTGGGCAGGAGGTCTCTGCACCGTCCCAGTGTCGTGAGCTTCCTCTACCAGGCTGTGGGTGGAAGCTGGCCTTGGGGACACGGGTAGAGAAGGACCCCCAGCCAGGGCACTCACTGGGAGAATCCCAGGCTGGAGCAGCATGAGGGCCCTTTACTGCTCTCCAGCAGGTTTTGTGGGAGCCTTGCCCAAAGTGTGGGTGCCCAAAGCTATTAGAACCCCAACTAGTGTCCTTGGGATTCTGGGAACCATGAGCCATTGAGGCAGGCCCTTCTCTCGCCAGGAGGGAAGACAGCCTCCTCGGGTCACTCCTGTCCATGCCTCGGGCAGTGGCGGCTCCTCTGGAGGTCCTGGGATGGTTGCAGGGGCCGCATCTCTGATGTGAATATGGCGGGGACAGAAGAGGCCCCCTAGCTCCCTCCCTTCCAGCCCTGTGTCTGCTCCCAGCTGAAACCCAGGAAGCTGCAGCAACTCCCAGGCTCTCACCCCCTGATGTCTGCAGAAGGCTCGTACAGACGACATCTGGGCAGACTCTGAGCCAGCAGGGCTGTCCTGAGGGCCGGCTGGAAGCTGCCTGGGTGGAACCTCCACTCAGGGGCAGAAGCCTGGAGCCCTGGGCCTCCCCAGGCTGGTAGGGAGGGCAAGTAGAACAGAGCCGGGTGTCCAGCCTCCCAGGGCCGGGGACAGATCCTCCACAAGCCCCACAGCTGCTCAGAGGATATTTACTCTGTGATCAGGGAAAAGTGCTCCTCAAAGCCCAGGGCTCTCTCTCTCTCCAGCCCCTTGGCCTTCCCAGCACTGGCCTGTGGCTGCCCTGACACTCAGTGTCCAAGACGGGGAGGGGGAGGGCTTGCTCTCTGTGGACTCACACTCTGGGCAACACCACCACTGGCTCCTCTGTCCATGTGCTCTAGTCTGAATGTTTGGTCAAAGCTCACACACTGAGCTAGGAGTGATAACGTGGTGGACTTCCCAGTACCTGGGAGGCTGAGACAGGAGAATCACAGATTTGAGACCAATCTCAGCAACCAATCTCAGCAACTTAGCGAGACCCCTAGTAACTTAGTGAGACCCTGTTTTAACATTTTAAAAATGGGAGAGGGGTGCTGTGGGTATAGCTCGGAGGTAGAATGCCCTTGGTTCAACCTCCAGTACCAAAAAATAAGCAAATCCCTTACATATTGAAATTCAATCTCCAGTGCGGTGGTATGAAGAACTAAGGCCTTAAAAGGAGATTCTGTCTTGGGGGGTTCGTGGTCTCCTAAGAGAGGCCTGAGGGTCCGTGTTTGCCCTCTGCCATTCAATGGCAGCGGTAAGGAGAGGTTTACCGGGAATGAGCCCCCAGCAGACACCAAATCTTCCAGCACCTGAAACTTGGACTTCCCAGCCTCCAAAAGAGAAAAGTAAACTTCTGCTGTTTGTTTTGCTTTAGTTTATAGGGTTTTTTTTGGGGGGGGGGTATGTGGTACTGGGAATTGAACCCAGGGGCATTCTACCTCCAAGCTACACCCCCAACCCGATTTTATTTTTTATTTGGAAACAAGGTCTCACTAAGTTGCTGAGGCTGGTCTCAAACCTGTGATCCTCTTGTCTCAGCATCCCAAGTACTGGGATTAGAAGCATGTACCACCACGCCCAGCTGTTGTTTTTAAGTTATCCAGTCTCAGGTATTTTGTTATACTGCTAAACAGACTAAAGCACCATGCCTGGCCAGTGGTACCAGACTGATGGCACTACTGGCACAGAGAGAGGTGCCAGAGAACTGCAGCTTCCAAGACGGCCACATGGCCGTCTTAAGGCTTTGGAATAATCACTGAATAATTACTTGTATCTCTTGTTTATGAGAAGGGGCCTCTGATGGTGACTGTGCCCTGGGAACTCACCAATGATTCAACCAAAGGACTCCTTTCTCAAAGCTCCCAAATGGCTTTTGGATAGTCAAGAACGTTTCTAACCGGGCAAGGTAATCTCAGTACTTGGGAGGCTCAGACAGGAGGATCGCAGGTTAGAGACCAGCCAAAAAACGTAGTGAAGTCCTCAGCAACCTTTTGAGATCCTGTTTCTTTTCTTTTTCTCTTTCTTTCTTTCTTTTTTTTTTTTTTTTTTTTTTTTTTTTTTTTTTTTTTTTTTTTTTTTTTTTTTTTTTTTTTTTTTTTTTTTTTTTTTTTGTGGTACTGGGGATTGAACCCAGGGGAGTTCTACCTCCGAGCCATACCCCCAGCCCTATTTTATTTTATTTTTTTGCAGTACTGGGGATTGAATCCAGGGGTATTCTACCTCCGAGCTACACCCCCAGCCCTATTTTTTATTCTTTATTTTGAAACAAGGTCTCACTAAATTGCAGAGGGCCTCACTAAGCAGCTGAGACTGGCCGAGAACCCAGATCCTCCTGTCTCAGCCTCCCAAGTGCTGGGATTACAAATGTGCGCCACCATGCCAGGCTTCTATTTTATTTTTTTAGTTTGAAATAGGGTCTCCCTAGGTTGCTGAGAATCTCACTACCTTGTTGAGGCCAACCTCAAACCTGTGATCCTCCTGTTTCAGCCTCCCAAGTACTGAGATTACAAGCGTGGGCCATCATGCCCAGCTGTGAGATCCTATTTCAAAGGGCTGGAGGTATATCTGAGAAGTAGAATGCACTTGGATTCAATCGCCAATACAGCAACAACAAATTAGAAATAAAAAGTGATGGGAGCGTAACTGGAGATAGAACGCCCCTGGGCTCCATCACCATTAATTAATTAATTAATTAATTATACCAAAAATAGTCTTTATTGAGTACCTACTGTGTGCTGGCACTGTGCTACTATTATCTCTTTTAAAGCTCAAAATAACCCTGTAGGGGTGTTGGTAATGTCTTCGTTTTAGGTAAGGAGATGAAGGCTCAGAAGTTATGTGACTTTCCAGCATTCGCTGCACAGGTGGCCCCTGCTCAGACCCGAACCGCCCCTGCGTGCCCACCCCACAGCCGCCCACTGTGAGAGTCTGAGGCTCCCTGCCCAGGGCTTCCCTCTGGCTCCAGGGGCTGACTCGCCCACGGCCCACGGATGGGTAGGGCAGCAAGGTCAGGAGAGCAGCCCCCGAGAGCAGCCTCACCGTGGGACAGGAGGTGGTGGATTAATACTCCAGCTCCCTCGCCCCATGTGTAGGACAGCTCTGAGCGGGCTCTCGGCAGTCAGAGGTCCCCAGTGGGACCGAAGCTCCGTTGCCATAGCAGTCGCCGCCTCGTTAACGTGCCCCTTAATGTGCTGGCTTCCTTCCCGCCCCCCTCCCCTCCCAGTGCGTCCTGGGGTCACTTCCCAAGTACAGCATTTCCTGTACGCAAATCCTTGACTCTGCTTCTGGGGAACCCAGCCTGAGGCCATCATGCTGATGGGTGCCAGCTGCGACTGGATTCCTGGGTAGAAGAGAACACCTTCAGTCCCACTACAGAAAGGCTGGGTTCTGCCCTCACACCTTCCTGCAGGGCTCCCCATTCCCCTCAGGACAGAGTGCGCTCCTGGGTGGGGCCCCCTCGGGCTCCTGTGTCCTCTGTGGTCACATCTGAGAATTCTCCAGGCTCCAGCTCCCTTGTCTGCCTCCCACTCGGCTGGGACCTTGCCTCATGTGACTCCCAGATGCGCCGGCTCCTTGAGTGAACAAGGGTGCTGGCCGTGCTCTGGGAACTCAGCACAAGGGCCCGGTCATTCTGGGGTGTTTGTCTGGAGAAGAGAGAACACCTTTCCCATTGCATCCCAAGGATGTTGTGGGGACAGAAAGGTGTCAATCATTGATTTCCTTTTTTCCCTCTCCTCCTCCTCCTCCTCCTCCTCCTCCTCTTCCTCCTCACTCCTCCTCTGCCTCCTCCCTCCTCCTCCCTCCTCCTCCTCCT
>PVLC010004019.1:45672-77596 GCA_004027655.1 Graphiurus murinus | reverse complement strand
ACATATGCCACTAGGTATTACAGTGTGCCACGGTCCTTTGAGTCTCTGGGAAGAGGTCTTTCCTTCACAAGGAAGCCTCCCAGCTCTGTGACAAGAGGCTCTGCCAGGGCTGTCCCTCTCCAGGAGCCTTGGGGAGGTGGCTCGAGGTGCTCAGGATCTGAGGGACAGCCCAGGGCATGAAGAGGGGCTCCTGAGGTTTGTAGGGTCCCTGGGTGGGGATGTCTGCCCCAAGCTGAGACAGAGAAGGGTGCCATCCCCTCTGGCAGCTCTGCCCTGAGTGTGTAGTTTATTTCTGCTGTAGAACTGGAGGATCCAGTTCTCACTCTGCTTATCCTATTGTTTTTTGTTTGTTTTTGTTTTGTGGTACTAGGGATTGAACCAGGGGCATTCTACCTCTGAGCTACACCCCAGCCCTATTTTATTTTTATTTTGAAACAGGGTCTTGCTAGCTTTACAAGTCTCACTACTTGCTGAGACTATCCTCAAACCTGTGATCCTTCTGTTTCAGCCTCCCAAGTACTGGGGTTACAGGTGTACACCAGCATGCCGGGCTGCCTGCCCTATTGTTAAGACCCATTTGACTCTGGCAGAGGCCTCGTTGGTAGTTCTGTTTATGTCAGGAGGGGCCAGAAGGAAATGACATTTTCAAAGGATACAAGGTTTGAAGTCTGTCTCCAAATCCTGACCCACCACTTACTGGCTGTGACCTGGGCCTTAATTTTCCCACCTGTCATATGAGCATAGTGGTAACGAAACTGCTTCTCACCACTGGTGAAGGGTTAAGGGGCGACCCTTCCTTCCACGAAATCTACCGAGCACTTTGAGGGTACGGAGGACACTACAGCAGCAAAACAGACAAAAGACCCTTCCCTCAAGAAGCTTGGGATCCAGTGGGGACATAAAATCAGAGAGGAAGTACAATATACCAATGTCCGTCAGATGTTGATACATGCTAAGGAGAAAAATAAAGCAGGGAGATTAGGAAGTCTCAGTGGTTGGAGGAGGCTGCAGTTTTTTTAGGGTGGCCAGGAAGGGCCGCTCTGGGGAGGGGACATTGGAACAAAGACCTGAAGGAGGCGAGGGAGGAAAACACGAGGACCCTGGGGAAAAGCAGTCAGGCAAAGGGAACAGCAGGTGCCTGGGCCCTGGGGATGGCCCAGCGGCAGGGAGGAGGCCCGGAGGCTGGAGTGGAGGTTTTGTGTGTGTGTGTGTGTGTGTGTATGTGTGTGTGTGTGTGTGTGTGTGTGTGTGTGTGTGTGTTACTGGAGATTGAACCCAGAGGCATTCTACCTCTGAGCTATACCCCCAGCCCTATTTTTTATTTTGAAACAGAGTCTTGCTAAGTTGCTGATGCTGGCCTTGAACCTCCTGTTTTAGCCTCCCAAGTACTAGGATGTGCACCACCACCACTACCAGCTTGTTTGTTTGTTTTTTGCAGTATTGAGGATGGAACCCAGGGGCATTCTACCTCCGAGCTACACCCCCAGCCCTATTTTTTATTCTTTATTTTGAAACAGGGTCTCACTAAGTTGCAGAGGTTCTCACTAAGCTGCTGAGGCTGGCGGCGAACCCAGATCCTCTGGTCTCAGCCTCCTAAATGCTGGGATTACAAGCGTGCGCCACCACGCCCGGCTAGCTTGTTTGTTTTTAAAAGTTATTTTGCTTTCAATTATTTTCAAGCCTTCTGGAAACATCGAGGAAGTCTCTAGTTGGTGCTGGTGTGACTTCAGATTCTCACTCTCAAAAATCTCCCCCCTTGAACTGAAAATGACAGGCCTTGGACCTGAAGTCTCCTGGCTTTTCTGTCTAGTTAATATTTTAGAATGTGGATTTGTTTTTATTTTTTGCCTTGTATTTGGTTTTACATTTACCTTGTTTTTTGGTCTTATTTGGTTGGTTGGTTGGTTGGTTGGTTTTCAGTGCTGGGGATGGAACCCAGGGCCTCACACATGCTAGGCAAGCACTCTACTGCTAGACCATATCCCCAGCCCACCATCTACCTTCTGTTTATGAAAATCGAGACTGGGTTTTCTCAAGATACTGATATAGGAAGATGTCTTTTAAAAATACATGTTTAAGCCGGGTGTGGTGGCACACGCTTGTAATCCCAGTACTTGGGAGGCTGAGACAGGAAGATTGCAGGTTCACAGCCAGCCTCAGTACCACAAAAAAAATACATGTTCAAGTTGGGCATGGTGGTGCATACTTAATCCCAGTTCTTGGGAGGCTGAGACCGGAGTATCTGGGTTTGTGGCCAGCCTCAGCTACCTAGTGAGGCACTCCACAACTTAGTGAGACCCTGTTTCAAAATAAAGAATAAAAAATAGGGCTGGGGGTGTAGCTCAGAGGTAGAATGCCCCTGGGTTCAATCCTCATATATAATGATAATGATAATAATAATAATGATAATAATAATAATAATAATAATAATAATTCGGCTGGGGGTATAGCTCAGATGCAGAATGCTCCTGGGTTCAAATTCTAGTACCAAAAAGAAAAAAAGGAGAGTCCTTGTAGTGGGGGAGGAAGCCAGGGAGGAATTTAATCACCTTGGCTGTCTCGCCCTGAGCCCGCCTCCTGCCCGCCTGCCCCTGGGGAGCTGAACCTTCGTCACATTTTCTTAGCCCTCTCTTCAATCTCAACGTGCCCTTTCTCCAGTGCAGCCCGTAGATCATCCTTAAAGGTTGGCATCAACCAGAAGGAAAGAGCCGGGGGGGGGGGGGGCGGCATGCGGCCTGCAGGGACGTCTCCAGGAATGAGGTTTGTTTTGGTCTCAGCACAGGTGCCTTGCGGCTCCTACAAAGAAGGATGGCCAGCTGGGCGGCTGTAAGAAAATGTATTGCAGACCCCTTCTACTGTCTCGTGCTTGACCCACCTGGGCTCGCCACAACCTTGTCAGGGACACTGTGTTCACAGACTGTCACGACCTCGATGACCACCCTGTCCACACACTGCAGACCGTTCTCTGTTCCTCAGCCTTCGAATGTTCCCATAACAGCACCGGCTCCCCTCCCCCGCCCCGTGTGACTGTTAGTCCCCTGATCGCCCGCTGTCCGGGTGTTTTCCTAGAAAGGCTGCACAGCCCAACAGCGGTGGGCTGAGGTTCTCATCAGAGTCCATCCCTGAGTCCCTTTCTCCATCCCCCTCCCATCCCCATCTTTGTGTCCTCCCTGAATAAATTCCCTCCTGCCTGGACCCTCGGTCTGCCTTCGTGCCTGTACCATCGTCCTTCCCCAAACCTGACACTGGCCAGCCGCCCACCTGGCCAGGCCAGCCTAGCATGGGCTGCTCATTTCCAGCAGGGTCACTGTGGCAGCTCCGGCCCATGTGTTCTGTGAGTTTTGCTCACCAAGTGCTTACTGGATCTCTACAGATTTGGGTTCAGAGTGAGGTACTCTGGCTTGGTTCTCTCTTCTTCCAGCAGACCCTCAAGTCTAAGTGGCAGCTGCTGAGGGCTGGGGAGAGGAGAGGAGGAGTGGGGCCAGAGCCAGAGGGGGCCTCCTCCAGCCTGGTCATACCCCCCATCCTCTTACCTCCTAGACCCCAAGGCGCGGACCACACCTGCTACCTACATTCTTGCCTTTGGATTTTCTACCCCAGGTGGCCTGCTTGAGTTCAGAGTGTCCCCAAAGCCATCTCCTTTCTTTTGGTACTGGGAATTGAATTTAGGGACATTCAACCTCTGAGCCATACCTTCAGCACTTTTTTTTTTTTTTTTTTGGTTTTTTTTTGGCGGTACTGGGGATTGAACTCAGGGGCATTCTACCTCCGAGCTATACCCCCAGCCCCATTTTTTTTTTTATTCTTTATTTTGAAACCGAGTCTCACTAAGTTGCGGAGTGCCTCACTAGGTAGCTGAGGCTTTAATTAATTAGTTAATTTTGGTGCTAGGGATTGAACCCAGGGGTATTCTGCCTCTGAGCTACTACCCCAGCCCTATTTTATTCTTTTATTTGGATGACAGGGTTTCACTAAGTTGCGGAGGGCCCACAGTCTCAGCCTCCCAAGTACTGAGATTACAGGCATGTGTTCCCATGCCTGGCTTTATTTATTTATCTGTTTTTGAAACAAGGTCTACTAAATTGCTGAGGCTGGCCTTGAAGCTGTCATTCTCTTTTCCCAGCCTCCCAAGTACTGGGATTACAGGCATGCACCACCATGCTCAGCCAAAATCTGATCATTTTAATGTGTAACCAGGATTAAAACTGATTCATGAGATGCCTTACATTCTTTGATTGTTCTGGATCCCTGAGATCCGGGGTGCATTTTATATTCACAGTATAGCTCAATCCTGATGAGCCACATTTTGAGTCCTTGGTAGCTACATGCGGCTGTTGGCTCCTGTGTCTAACAGTGCAGCCTTAAACAGTCATACCCTACATCCTGTTAGGACTCTAAGGAGATGAACTAGTGGGGCTTGGTGGCACACACCCATAATCTCAGTACTTGAAGACTGAGGCAGAAGGATTGCAGGTTTGAGGCCAGCCTCAGCAACTTAGGGAGACCCTGTTTCAAAATAAAAAATAATGTAATCTCAGTACTTGGGAGGCTGAGACAGGAGGATCGTAGGTTTGAGGTCAACCCCAGAAACTTAGTAAGACCCTACTTTAAAATAAAAAATAAAAAAGCTAGGAGGTGTAGCTAAGAGACAGAATGTTCCTGGGTTCATTCCCCTGTACCACAGAATTTTTTTTTTTTTTTTTTTTTTTTTTTTGCGGTACTGGGGGTTGAACTCAGGGGCATTCTACCTCCGAGCTACACCCCCAGCCCCTATTTTTTATTCTTTAATTTGAAACCGGGTCTCACTAAGTTGAGGAGTGCCTCACTAAGTAGCTGAGGCTGGCCGCGAACCCGGATCCTCCGGTCTCAGCCTACCAAATGCTGGGATTACAAGCATGTGCCACCACGCCCAGCTTACCACAGAAATTTTAAAAATAAAATAAGGAGCCAGGCATGGTGGTCCACGCTTGTAATCCCAGTACTTGGGAGGCTGAGACCGGAGGATCCGGGTTCACGAACAGCCTCAGTTACTTAGTGAGGCCCTCTGCAACTTAGTGAGACCCTGTTTCAAAATAAAGAATAAAAAGTTAGGTTGGGGGTGTAGCTCGGAGGTAGAATTACCCTGGGTTCAACCCCCAGTACTGCAATAAATAAATAAATAAGGACTAGGAGTGTAGTTCAGAGGTAGAATACCCCTAGGTTTAATCCCCAGTAACACACACACATACACACACACACACACACACACACACACACACATACACACACACACAAATGGTATATTTTATATGCATTGAGATAAATAAAATTTATTTTAAAATTCATTTAATCTTAGCCAGGTGCGGTGGTGCAAGCCTGTCATCCCAATACTTGGGAGGCTGACACAGAGGAGGGTTGCAGGTTTGAGGCCAGTCTCAGCAACTAAGACCCTCACCAACTTAGTGAGACCATGTTTCAAAAATAAAAAATGAAAAGGGCTAGGGATGTAGCTCAGAGTTAGAATGCCCCTAGGATCAATCCCAAGTACCAAAATATTTTTTTTTATTTAATCTTCCTATTTTTACTGAGGTTGTTGGGAGGTTTATGTTCCACCTGTGCCTTGCATTTGTGGCTCTTGCGTTTGCACTGCCTGGTACGGTCCAAGGCAGGGCTTCAAGACTTTCCTGAACACAGCGGTGTCCGCACAGGAGCCCAGGACCCTGTGTTGAGTGTGAGCCCCAGAAGGAGTTTTCTCCTCTTTCCTGAGAGCAAGTTCTGAGGTTTATGGAGGGCCACGTGGCAGATGTAGGATCTGCCCAAGAGGTGGGCCCTCTGGGCCCCAGCATCCTCTTCTGATTGCAAATTCAATGAAGAGTCAGAATAGCATGTGGTATCCAGGTCACTCAGAGGGAGGGGACAGCAGGGGGCAGATGGGGCGGGACTGCTCAAGTCTGCTTCTACCATGGCCCCATTCTCCCCCATCACCTGAGGGTGATCAGAACCCCGCTGGCCAGGGCAGGGACAGGGTGCCTGAGCTTGTCCCTTCCTCCTGAGAGGCTGCCCATTTCCCTGGGAAGCTGTGTGGATCGCTGGAGTCCCACTTGGGGCTGGAGGCTGGGGAGGGTGACCTTGAGGCTCTGGGGGGCGGGGCCAGGCCAGGCTGGTGAGGGGCTAATAGCCGGAGGACCCAGGAGCCAGACCCTCAGAAAGCTTGGCCTTAGCTCCGCTGGAAATTCTTAAGCTGGGATTTCAGTTTAATTACATATTGATTAAGTGGAACAAAGGTGTGGGGGCTTGAGGGAGCAGGGGCTCAGAGGCTGATGGAATTGCAACAGTCTTCCCTGCCTCCCACTCGGAGCTGCGGTGCTTTCCCTGCTCTGGAGGCCTGGCTCCCTGTGGGGACGCTGTGACAATGCAGCTCTGCCCTCAACAGAGGGGCAGCAGGTGGCCCTGGACCTCAAGGCAAGGGTTTGCTTCCCTGCCTCAGCCCCAGCACTCCTTTCCACTTTGACCACCCAGCCCCAGTCAAGCCCCAAGAAGCGCCAATGACCTAGCCAAGGTCATGTCTCAGTTAGAAGCAGATCTGGGTCTTGAACTTGGGTCTTCTGACCTTGCCCCTCCCTGTATAGGGCACTGCTCTCTGGATGGTGTGGAGGGGCATGGGGACCCTGCTCATCTCCAGGACTCCACACTGAGAAGTGCCCAAAGACAGTCCTGCCCCACTAGTACTTACTGAGCAACTGCTTAACTCAGGTTCCGCTGCAGGCAGGCGAGAGGAAGTGAGTCGGCTGTGGTCCTTGTCCTTCCCCGTGGAGCCTTCAACCTGGTCTGTGGGACCACGCAAGGTCTTCCTGAAGAGATGACATCTAGCCTGAAGCTTAGAGAAAGAGAAGGTAACGAGGCAAGGACGGAGACAGTCATTCTAAGGAGAAGGAATGGCGGGCGGGTGGAAGACTCAGAGACAAAGGAGGCACCTGGGTGGGGCCAGGGGGCCTGATGGTGGGGCACAGCTGAAGGCTGAGCGGCCTCTTGTGTGCGCCTCGGCCTCCTCCTACTCTCCTCCCAGCAACGCAGGGCTAAGATCAAGGAAACAGAGTTGTCAATTGGTGATTCTAGTCCCTCACCAGTGATTGGTTCAAGGGGCTTATGATTCAATTCTAGCCAATGAAAGATAAAATGAGGGCTCTGAGGCCCACCTATTTCTGAAATTCATGTTTTATGAGACAGCATATTTCTCTATGGAGTAAGCCAGGACTAGTTGGGTATTTTGTTACTTGCAGCCCAAAAGCATTTTTTTTTTTTTTTTTTTTTGGCGGTACTAGGGATTGAACCCAAGGGCATTCTACCTCCGAACTATACCTCCAGTCCTATTCTTTATTCTTATTTTCGAAACAGGGTCTCACTAAGTAGCTGAGGCTGGCCATGAACCTGGATCCTCCAGTCTCAGCCTCCCAAGTACCCACTGAAGAATTTTAACATGAAAACATTTTCTTTCTAAAACTATCACTCCAGGCAGGTGATGGGGAACACACACCTATAGTCCCAGTACTTGGGAGTCTGAGAAGGAGCATAGGTTCGAGACCAGCCTTAGCAACTTAGTGACACCCTGTTTCAAAATAAAAAAAATAAAACAGGGCTGAGGGTGTAGCTCACAGGTAGAATGCCCCTGGGTTCAATTCCCAGCACCAAAAACAAAGAAAGAAAGATGTGCCTAGTCTGAATTGCCATATGCTGTAAGTATAAAATACACACTGGATTTTGAAGACCTAATACCAAAAGAATGAAAAAGATCTCATTAATTTGAAAATATTGACTACATGTTGAAATGATAATATTATGGATATATTATCATTAAGTAAGTTGTCTTATTAAAACTAATGTCTCCTGTTTCACATTGCTATTTTTTTTTTTTTCGGTACTGGGGATTGAACTCAGGGGCATTCTACCTCCGAGCTATACCCCCAGCCCTAGTTTTTATTCTTTATTTTGAAACCGAGTCTCACTAAGTTGCGGAGTGCCTCACTAGGTAGCTGAGGCTGGCCGCGAACCTGGATCCTCCGGTCTCAGCCTCCCAAATGCTGGGATTACAAGCGTGCGCCACCACGCCCGGCTTCACATTGCTATTTTTTTTCTTTTTCTTTTTGTTGCTGTTATTGTGATACTAGGGATTTAGCCCAGGGACATTCTGCCTCCAAGCTACACCCCATCCCTATTTATTTATTTATTTATTTATTTAATTATTTATTGTGCTGGGTGTTTAACCCAGGAGCATTCTACCTCTGAGCTACACCCCCATCCCTATTTTATTTTGTTTTGAAACAGGGTCTCATTAAATTGTGGAGGACTTCACTAAGTAGCTGAGGCTGACCTTGAACCTGCAATCCTCCTGTCTCAGCCTCCCAAGTACTGAGATTATAAGCGTGTGCCACCAGGCCCTGCTCACATTGCTTTTTCAGTGTTGACTACTAGAAATCTAAAATGAACTAGGTGGCTCCCATCTACTTTCTCTTAGAGAGCATTGAACTGGACCAGAGGTTGGCAAACAAAGGCCCACGGGCCAAACCTGCCAGCCTGTGAACTAAGAATGGCTATCACATTCTTAAAGGGTTATAGGGAAACAAACAAGAATAAACATGCAACAGAGGGTATATGTGACGTACAATGCCTAAAATGTTTACTCTCTGGCCTTCTACAGAAAACGTTTGCTGCTGCCACACTAGGCTGCAAGAGCAACTAAGGCAAGAACTTTCATCAGTTTTGTTTTCACACTGCCTCCTGTACCTCCTACAGTACGTGCACAGCTGTGCACACAGTAGGTGCTCAATAAACACACGATGGATGAATGAGTGAGTGAGAGGATGTGCTGCCAAACTCCAGCTGGCTGCCTTTTGTTCTTGTCCTGAAAGCTTCCTCCCAGTGGTCTTGACTTCTCCCAAGGGTGGAGATGCTGCACTTCCGTGGGGGTGCCCACCACACAGCTGAACCCCGGGCTGAACCCACAGGCTGGGGGCAGGACAGGAATGACACACTCAAGGGCAGGGCAGCCTGCTGTCTCTTCTCGTGTGTGTGTGTGTGTGTGTGTGTGTGTGTGTGTGTGTGTGACTGAGGATTGAACCCAGGGCATTCTACCTCTGAGCTACAACCCAGCCCTTTTTATTTTTTATTTTGAGACAAGATATTGCTAAGTTACCATGCACCGGCCTTGAAACTGTGATCCTCCTCTTGCAGCCTCCCAAGTACTGGGATTACAGGCATGCACCACCATGCCCGGCTTCATCTCATTGTTTTAAAGGCAAAGTCACCCACCACTGTCCATTCCTGCTGCCAAGAGTCCTGGGATTGGATGGAGAGGTGGACAGAAATCCACTCACCCCTTAAATCAGAGAAATTCGATTCCTCTCAGGGACAGGGATCTGGACAGGGAGAGGGAATCAGCCTCAGCCAGAAAAGTATGGAGTTTGGGTTTGTTTGCCTGTGGTACTGGGGATTGAACCTAGGGACATTCTCCGAGTGACAACCCCAGCCCTATTTTATTTTTATATTTAATTTTAATTAATTTATTTATTTTTGTGGTCCTGGGGATTGAACCCAGGAATGTTCTACCTCTAAGCTATACCCTCAGCCCTATTTTTTATTCTTTATTTTGAAATGGGGTCTCACTAAGTTGTGGAAGGCCTACTTAGCAAAACCCTATTTCAAAAAATAAAAATAAGCCAAGCGTGGTGGCCCACGCTTGTAATCCCAGTACTTGGGAGGCTGAGACTGGAGGATCGAAGGTTTGCAGTCAGCCTCAGCTACTTAGTGAGGCCCTCCGCAACTTAGTAAGAACCTGTTTCAAAATAAAGAATAAAAAATAGGACTGGGGATGTAGCTCAGAGGTAGAATGCCCCTGGGTTCCATCCCTAGTATCTCAAACAAACAAACAAACAAACAAAAAACAATAATATAAAGGGCTGATGGTGTAGATCAAAGGTTAAATGCCCTTGCACTCCCCAGTACCAAAAAAAATTTTAAAAAGTAGATTTACCTTTTTGGCTCCTTTAATGCTTTATATCCCTTGCAATAAAATTCCTCTGACCCTCTCTACCCTCCAGCAGTGGAACTGAAGAAAGGGGAGTGGATTTGGGGGGCTCTGCCTTGTTCCCTAGAGAGAAAAAAGAGAGAGGTGTTCCCTTGTGGGGCAGCAGAGATGGTGCGGTGCCCCAAGAGACCCTCAAGCCAGGGCGGGGCGTCCACAGCTGAGGGGGGGTGGCCTCACAGGAGGGGCTTTGCCATCACCCACTTCCTAGGGCCGAACCACTTCCTCTTTCTGGACCTCAGGTCCCTCCCTGGGGAAGGTCTAATGGTGAAGGTGGTTGTGAGGGTCAGAGGCAGCGGCTGTGCAGAAACGGCCCTCCGAAAACGGCCACTGAAGCAATTATTCAGGAAACAATTCCCTCATCGGGGGCCAGAGAAGGGAGAGGTCTAGATAGCTCCTGTTGGCTTCCTGTGGCCAAGGTTGTGGAGATGCCCTAGGAGGTGTGTTTTGGAAGCCGGAGAGATGGAAGTGTGTTAGAGAGAGTGAGAGTGCGCTGTTCTTCAGCCTAAGAGCCCCCCCCCCTTCCCGTGTCCCGCCACCTCCGCCTGGCTCCCGCTCTGTGGCACCAAGAGCCTGGCAGCCTCCGTGCTCCCCTTCCCTCCTCTTCCCTCCCTCCCTCTTTCCCCCTTATTTATTTGATTCTGGGAATTGAATCTAGGGGCATTTTACCTCTGAGTTACATTCCCAGAACCTTTAATTCTTTAAATTTTATTTATTTGTTTTGGTACTGGGGATTGAACCCAGGGGCATTTTACTTCCAAGCCACACCCCCAGCCCTATTTCATTTTATTTTTTTATTTTGAATGGGGTCTCATTATGTTGTGGAGGGTCTTGCTAAGTTGCTGAGGCTGGCCTTGAACCCCTGGGCTTCTTCAATTTGTCCAAAACATAGCCTCCCTCCTGGGTGGTTCCGGCAGGTGTCACCATTGAGGCAGGCCAGCTAACTCAGCCAGGGGGGAGGTGGGGATGTCTCCTTGGAGGAAGCAACTCTGGCACAGGGTTTTGTATTGTTTTCTTTTGTGGTGCTGGGGATTGAACCCAGGGGCATTCTACTTCTGAGCAATAGCCCTAGCCCTTTAAAAATTTTTTGAAACAGGGTCTAGTTAAGGTGCTGAAGCTGGACTCGAACCTGTGATCCTCCTGTCTCAGCCTCCTAAGTACTGGAATTACATGGGCACACGCCACTGCACCCGACTGGCACAGGGTTTTGAAGACTGCTCAGGAGTTGAGTGCACTGGGGCAGGGCGAGTGTGTGCAAAGGCCTGAGATGCTACTCAGTGTGTTGTATCCTGAGCCTCCTGCGGAACACACAAAACTCGGGGCCTGGAATGCCGACCTCAGGAGCATGTAGATGTTAGTCAGTGGGTGACAGCAAGCCTTCTCAGGGGGTGTCTGTGAGGGACCTAAGGCGCAGGGAGGGAAAGGCTTTGCCCTGCCGGAGTTCCCCGGACAGACAGACGGATGGAAGGCAGGGCCTGGAGGGCAGGCGCCTGCCTCTCACAACAGTGTTAATGACTCTAATTCACTTTAGTCCATTAAGAGTCCTTATTGAGCAGAAGTAGGCGCCAGGGGTACTCGGATGTGAGCTGCCTCCGAGTCCTGCCCCCAGAAAAGATGGCCATCTGAGCCTCCCCGGACAGCGACCCAGGAGGCCGAGGTATCTACTCCTGCCCCTGTCACCACCCCTGGGCTGTGGAGCCCAGAGACCCCTTCAGCCTCCTGAGCTGCAATTAAGGGGGAGATGGCAGGCAAGGAGGTGGGGGGTCACTGTCATCACCTGGGACTTAGCTTCAGTCCCTCTTGGGGCACCGATGCGGTGGGGGGATGGGAAGCAGGCCCAGCCCCGTTGATACAAGTGTCCCTTCCCACCTGGGAGAAGGTGCAGGAGTGGTCAGAAGCGGGAAGGAGTCAGCCCAGGGGCTGATGCCTCCACTGCCGCCCCCATCCTGCCTTCAGCTCCTGTGGCTGACACCAGATGTGGTGAGGCCAGGGACACCGGTTGAGGCTCTTAGAGCACAGAAGGACCCCTGTGTTGAGGAGATGCTAGCCAGAAATTGCCCCTAGCTCAGCCTAGAATAGGAAGTAATCATGCATATGGATGAAGCCTCATGACTATGCATGACAGGAGGAAGCCTAAATGCACCAAGGGGTTGGCTCAGCTGGGCTTGGGACAAGGTAAGGATCCCCACCCCACCCTCCCTATGGCCCTATGGTCCTGGTCTATGGGGCTGACAGCTGTTGAAGGAGCTAGAGCCAGAAACCCAGTTCCTGCCTGGATTCTGTTCCTGTCTCTGGCTGTGTCACTGAGTAAGTTACTGACCCACATGAGGCCTCAGTTTACCCTTCTGCACAATGGTGATAAGTGTCTACTTGAACCTCCTCCTGAAGTTGCGTGGAAGGTCAAAGCTAGGCAACAGCTACCACTAGATTGGATTTATCTGGAAAACTTAAGAAGGGTTTAAGAAGTAGGGATTGCTGGGTATGGTGGTGCACACCAATAATCCCAGTACTTGAGAAAGATCGCAGGTTCAAGACCAGCCTCAGCAACCTAGAGAGACCCTCAACAAATTAGCAAGACCCTGTTTCAAAAATGAAAATTAGCCAGGTGTGGTGGTCCATGCCTGTAATTCCAGTTGTTGGGAGGTTGAGACAGGAGGATCACAGGTTCAAGGCCAGCCTCAGCAATTTAGCAAGACTCTCAGAAACCCAGCAGGACCCTATTTCTAAATAAAAAACAAAAAGGGCTAGGGGTGTAACTTGGAGGTAGAATGCCCCTGGGTTCCATCCACAATACCAAAAAATAAACAAACAAACATATATACATACAAAGTAAAAAGGGCTGGGGGTATAGTCTCAGAAGTAGGATGTTCATGGGTTCAACCTCCAGTATGAGAAGGAAGAGGTGGGGGGAGAATGAGGAGGCCAGGTGTGGTGGTGCATGCTTGCGATCCCAGTACTTGGGAGGCTGAGACAGGAAGATCACAGGTTTGTGGCCAGCCTCAGCAACTTAGCAAGACCCTGTTTCCAAATAAAAAATAAATAGGGCTTAGGGTGTAGTTCAGAGGTAGAATGCCTCTTGGTTCAATCCCCAGAGCCAAAAAAAAAAAAAAAAGAGGAAAAGGGAGGCAGGGGTTGCCCAGGACTCTCGGTCAGGTTTCCAAAGAAGCAGTGCTACAGTATTCGCCCCATTTCACAGATGTGAAGACTGTGGCCCAGAGTGGTAGGGACCTGACCAAGGTCACACAGGTGGGCTCGGCTCGTAGTCCTGCAGCCAGTCCTTGTCCAGTGGAATTTAGGACTCTGGACAGGGCTGCTTCTCCCCAGCCTGGGTGCTATGCTGTTGCAGTCACTTCACCAGGGCTTTCCGAGCCATTTGTTTTTATGTCTGTATGTCAGGTGGCCTTTGAGCAGGGCTGGCGTCTGCCTGTGAGTATAAAACTGACAAGAGGCTCTGGCGGAGTGTGGGAACTGTCAGCAGAGCAGCCGCCTGTGAAATTAACACGATATCGAAAGCGTCAATGTTTATTTACTGGAAATATCTGGACAGGATGTGAAGCAGGCCTGCAGCTGGTACCTGGGGTGAGGGTCACCCCAGCTAGTCCCTCCCTGCAGCCAGCAGGCCCCACTGGCAGAACCAACTGGCCCCCTGGCTGAGACGCCCACTCTCTTCTTGATTTGCTGAGGAATCAGCTCTCATGGAGAAAGTGGGGCTTTGGTGATACTCGTCCAAAAGAACCTCGCTCCTTGCCTCAGAGTCCCAGTGATGGTGTCCACGACCTAGTGAATGGGAGCGGTTGCCTTGTCGAGGCCCAGGCTCTCTGGGCGCCTCCAGAGTAGAAGTCACAACTCCTGCTAGTTGGTCATCTCTTCCTCTCCCCAGCCAGGAAGGGGCAGCTGGTTCTCCACAGCAGCCCTCCCCCGGTCTCAGCTGATTGGGCCAGGCTGAGGTCACCCGACTCAAGCTCAGCCAATCAGAATGTGTCTCATGGGAATTTGCAATTAGGGAGCAGAGAGCAGGTTAGCTGCCAGGAATGGAAGTACAAGATGAGTTGGCTACAGGCAGGGGCTGGCATATTGGGGCAGCCAAGTTCAGCTAAGTTCACGCTGGTAATTGGGGGAGAAGCTTGGTTGGCAGGGGCAAGGAGGAGACTGGAGCTGATGTGTACAGGGACCAAAGGCCAGAGACCTTCCAGCTTGAGGTGGAGACAGGCACAGACAGGTGGTTTTTCGGTGTGGAGTGGGAGGACGGGCAGTTCATTCTGCAACTGTGCTTCTCAGAATTTCTCTGTAACCATACAAAGGGCACTTCGAAAGGGGTGGAAATCTGCTGAAAATGTCTGCATGTCAGAGACTGACACCAGGAATGACAACAAACATACTTTCAGGTAAAATGTGGAATTTGTGCCAGGTGCAGTGATGCACACCTATACTCCCACTACATGCAAGGCTGAGACAGGAGGATCACGGGTTCAAGACCAGCATGCGGTAACTTAAATGAGATCCTGTTTCAAAATAAAAAATATAAAGGGGGTGTAGCTCAAAGCAGAGATAGAATGCCCCTGGTTTCAAGTCCCAGAACAATAACAACAACAACAACAAAAAAGTGGAATTAGCTGGAAGGAATAAAGGCCCATGGTATGTGGCAGCAAAGCTGCTAATTATGCTTTTCTATAGTTGTTGGGATGCAGACCTCTTGTTCACATTGTTCTTGTAGGGTATTTTGGTCATAGTTATAAAACAATGCTAATACCTGAGGACACTCTCCCTCACTTGCCTCTGCTCCTCCCCACGTCCTCTGACCTGGAAGCACAGCTCTAGGTAGCTTGGAGACTCAGCCTACATGCAAGAAAAATCTATACTGGCACTCTCTGGTTCCAAGTATAACTATCCCAGGGAAGGATTCTAATTAGCTGCGTTGGGAGGCAGGTGCCAATTCTTCATTCATTGGCAGCAGCAGGGATATGCAGGTATGACTGGCCAGCTTGGGTCAGTGCCCTGCCTGACACATGGCCACATCGAGGGCAGTGGGGCCCACGAGAAGCCAGCAGTTCCAACTCAGCCCATGTGGTGAGGGGCGGTGGAGGAGCAACTCACAAAAACAGGGGCCCACTGAGCAGACAGGCAGGAGTCATCCTTTCTGTTCTCCAAGCAAGGGGATCCATGGTAGAGGTGCGGTCACCACCTTCTCCTCTCAGAAGCAGAGGGGGCTGGTTAACTTCTACTGATGACAGCTGTGCTGGGCTGGAAATTTCTTCCTCTTCTTCCCCTGTGGTATACAGAAGTTTCTAGTGCGCTTGGGCTGGTTTCCCTGCACAATTGCATGTCTGGCGTGCTGATGGCCAAGATGTCTCCTCCCCAGTCATTCTGATCCAGTAAGGGCTGAACTGTCCTGGGAATCTGGATTCGAACCCGATTTCCTCCTGAAGCTGGTTGGGAAACACTGATTTGGGCCATGGAGGGTGAATCTCTCACCTGGCCTGAAATGAGGCCAGACTAGAGGAAAGGATGACCCTGGCAGTGGGGACGCATCACCAGGAAGTCATTAAAGCCAGGGTCTACACCTTGACGGCATGTTAGGTACGCCTGGGGAACTCTTGAAAATCTTATTACTCAGGCAGTGCCCCAGACCAGTGAAATCAGAACCCTGCTAGCAGCAGTTAGGTGGCAGTATTTTTTTTTTAAAGTTCCCCTGGTGACTTCAATGTGCAGCCAGGGTTGTGAACCACCGGGCTGGGGAAAAACCATCATTTCCACTCCATCCATGTGCCTGCTTTAAGACCGAAGTCCTCTCACAGCCCAGAAGAGGTGGCCTTCCTGCCTCCTGATCCCACTTCTGCACTGGATCAGCGGTGGACACCCGGCCCCATCCAGGCCCACCATAGCTCCTCTTGGGAATCCGGAGTTGAACACGGAAGCTGGTGAGCTGCCAGGGGAGCTTAGGCTGCCATGGTCAGCTAACCGTGCTCAGGCAGGCGCCCCAGGATTGGACAGCTGAGAAAGCCACTTCTTCTAGAGAGGGACTGGTGACCCAAGCTGCTGTGAGGCCAGAAGCTGAGCCAAGAGGAGAGAGAGGAAGTGTGTCCTACCCTGAGTCCCCCAGGCTGGGCTTCCCTGAGCCTGTCCAACTGAAACCTCCTTGTTAGAGGACTCTGGAAATGGGCTGCTGCGCTTCGCAATCAGATAGTTTTGGACACAGAGAGCACCGAAGGCTAACACTTAGCTCAGCCCGGAGCCCCACTCCATTCCCTGGAGGGCTCAGCCAAGGCCAGCAGCTGGCACCAGCCGGGTACTTTGCACAAGCATTGTGTCCAAGTTTCCCAGCAACCCTGCAAGGGGGGAATGATTATCCTCGTTTTTACAGAGAAGCGCAGTAATGTGCCCCGGGGCGCCTGGCTGATTAGTGTAGAGCAGAGACATAAACGGGGTGCGCCAAATCACTTCCAACCGATCTCACCGGAAGCCAATTATGCAAAGCAGGGCAGAGTAGAGGTCCTGCTGCGATGTGGGAGTGGGGGGCTGCTGCCCCCCCCCCCCAGTAGACAGGACTTAGAGATCAGCTCTCTTGGCCAAGGTCCTTTGAATAAAACTGCTGGAAAAGCCAGGCCCAAGGTGCAGACGCAAGGCATGCTCTGGAGAGCTGTGATCACCCCCAAGTCACCATCACTGTTCCACAGGCGACAAAGCCTGTTCCAGCTCTATCCCTCATGATGTCCCCAAATCATATCTCTGATCATAATTTTTTCTGTGGTACTGGGGATTGAACCTTCAAGCTTACACCCCCAGCCTGATTTTATTTCTTATTTGGAAACAGGGTCTCACTAGGTTGATGAGAGTCTCACTACTTGCTGAGGCTGTCCTTGAACCTGTGATCCTCTTATCTCAGCCTCCCGAGTACTGGATTACAAGCGTGTGCCACCACGCCTGGCTCTGATCATAATTTTTAAGTGTGTATTATCTGAGTGATTCACTGGTTGGGGTCCATCTCTCCCATCAGACTCTAATGTCCCCAAGGTCAGGAACTTTGCTTGCTCCTCCTAACATTCTAGGTGCCTCTCCCAGTGGCTGGTGAAAGTAGGTGCTCCGTGTGGGAAGGGGTATTCCAAGGCAAAAATGATTACCCCACTTTTTGATTTTCCTTTTTGGTACTGCGGATTGAATCTAGGAGCATTCTATCTTTGAGCTACACTCCCAGAACTTTAAAAAAAATTATTTTCTATTTCGAAACAGGATCTCACTAAGTTGCTGAAAGTCTTGATAAGTTGCGGAAGCTGGCCTCAAACCTGTGATCCTCCTGTCTCAGCCTCCCAGGTACTGGATTATAGGCGTGCACCACTGTGCTCAGCTACATGGTTGCTTTGGACATTCTACCTCTGAGCTACACCCCGGCCCTATTTTATTTTTATTTTGAAACAGGGTCTCACTAGGTTGATGAGAGTCTCACTACGTGCTAAACCTGTCCTCGAACCTGAGATCCTTCTGGCTACTACATGCTTGCGTTTAATGTGGAGAGAGAGAGCTATTGTCCATCCAGTAGGAAAAAGACAATTATGACTGGTTGTCATCATGGACTGACTTAATTTCCACTCTGATGGGATGAGTCTCTCTTTTGGACAGAGTCCCTGGTGTTGGAACAGGTCAGGTTATGTCCCAGGGATAGACCCTCCTTGCCTGCCCCCAAGAGTCACCTGGTCCAGGGACCCATGATTGCTCTGAATGAAGGCTGGGGACTGGGAACAGCGTGAGGAAACCATAAAAATGATAACAGCGGGAGCAGACATTTATTGGCCACTTGCTCTGTGCCAGAGCCGTTCTGAGGGCCTTGCAGGCATGACCTAATTTACTCTTCACAAGCTGCATGGGCAGCTTGCCCAAAGTCACAAGGCTTGCAGAAGGCAGGGACAGGATTTGGACCCCACTCATCTGGCCCCAGACTCCAAGCTCTTAAACCCCAACACTCAGCCTGACTTCATCTTATGCCTTATGTTTCAATGTAATTCAAATATACAAGGTCTGGTTTTTCCTAGTCCCATTAGAATGGGGGAGGGTGTGACGTGCACCATGAACTGACATTTGCCAGAAAAAAAAAAAAGTGGTATGTGTACACACACACACACACACACACACACACAGCAGCGGAAGGAAGGGAATAGGGAATATCCCAAACAGACAGAGAGAACAGTGGTGAGGGCTGGAGGGGAAGCTTGGGCATTTGAGGAAGAGAAAGGAGGACAGCACTCTCCTCAGTGTCCTCTAGAGAGGAGACACTGGTTACCGGCCCCTAGAGTCTTTGGATCAGGTTCCCTGGCAGACCTCCTGCAGCCAGCCTTCCAGGGCACCTCTGGCCAGGCTTCACCTGTCAGCGGCCCATTGCTGATCACAAGTCAGCCTCAAAATCTGGGCACCACTCCTGCCCTCAGCTTAGCCCTGCCTCCCACCCCCTCCTTTTTTTTGGTACTGGGGATTGAACCCAGGGGCATTCCTACCTCTGAGCTACACCCCCACCCCTATTTTATTTTGTAGTTTGAAACAGGGTCTCACTAAATTGCAGAGGGCCTAAGTAGATGAAACTGGCCTCGAATCTGTGATCCTCCTGTCTCAGCCTCCCAAGTACTGGAATTACAAGCATGAGCCACCATGTCCGGCTTTTTTTTTTTTTGTACTGAGGATTGTACCCCGGAGGTATTCTACTTCTGAGCTACACCCCTAACCTTTTGTATATTTTTTATTTTGAAGCAGATTCTCGCTAAGTTGATGAGCTTGGCCCTGAACCTATAATAGCCCTGCTTTCTAACCCTTTAAGAATGAGGGCCTAGGGCACATGTGTCCAGGGAGGCGGGGTCCCTGTGGCCACGCCCCTCTCTAACCCCTCCCAGTTCGTTGCCAGGAAGTTCAGGCGAGTTGCCTAGGAAACAGTGCCCCGTGTGCTCTTATTGGTCGGCCGCAGCTCGGGGGCGGAGGGAGGCTCCAAGATGCGGCTCCCTGGTGTGGCGTATGCACGTGTGTGCGCATGAGCTCACGTGTGTGTGTGTGTGTGTGTGTGTGTGTGTGTGTGTGTGTACGTGTATACACGCCCACGCGCACTAGCACAGGGACCAGCCTGGGCGCGCTCTGATCCCAGAAAGGAGGGAGACCACGGCATGGAGATGGGCTGTGGATCTCTGGGAAGCCCCACGGTTGGTTGGAGCTTGGTTGGGGCGTGGCTCTGCCGGGGTGCGCCAGGCAGCGTGTGTGCGTGTCTGTACCTCAGTGTGTCCGTGGGACGGGCTGCTCTGCAGGTCTGGGCATCAGTGAGAATGCTGGGAGAGCTGAGTGTGGGTGTTCTGATGTTTCGTCTGTTATCTAGGGTATACTGAAGGTGTTTGCTTCTATGGGTGCCTGTGGAAAGATTGTGTGGACACAAACTGCTGCGTGTCTACGTGGGAGGATGTGCAGATGTACAAATGTGTGCATGTGTGCCTGCTGAAGTGGGAGTCTGTGTGTGTGAGCAGAGAGGTATGCGTGTCAACCCCAAAGGAGGAGCTTTGGCCTCTGCTTCCTCTGCCCCCACAACTCAAAGCTTGCCTCCTTAAATTACGAGACGTATCCCTCTCATGCTCAAGAACCCACCAGAGCTCCCCATTACCTAGATGGTGCTTTACAGAACATCCTGCTTCAGCTTCCCCAGCCACCTACACCCACGCCTGCCCTACCCGCCACGGGGGGCACCCAGAGCCAATGGGAGAGAGGATTCTGTCTCTGAGACAGGGGAGGTTTCAGAGGCAGGGGTGAAGTGTTCAAAGATGTTCTCCATCCTAAGCCAGAGGAACGTGAGCTGAGGGCCTTGAAAAGCTGGTACCTGCCTTTGCTCCCCCATCTCTCTCCACTCGAATGGCTACTGTCCCTGTGCCTGCCACTGCCCAGGGGCTACTGGGCTGCACAGCTGAGGGGGCCTGTTGTGCTCTCTCATTTACCCCGCCCCAAGTATGGGGGACACCTGAAAACTCTCCTCTGTGGAGGAGGCCCACCTGGGCCTAGGCACCCATCCTGGGCTCCCCTGGCCTCTGCAGCACCTGGCCTTACCAAAGCACACCCCCTGGCCCGCCTACACCACACTGTTCGAAGTCCTTTTGCCTCTTGGGGACCACAGGGGCCCATCCACCTTGCAGTGTCCCTGCCCCTTCCAGATGTCCACAGCAAAGAGGGAACAGCTGTCCTCCTGGCTCTTGGAGCCCTTCTGGGCCAACCCCAGCTGTGCAGAGAGTAAGGCTGAGGGGCAGGGACCGCTCTGCTCTCGGAAGGTGACCTCCAAGCTTGTGTGCTTGGGTGGCAAGGGCTCTGGGGACTTTGGTCGTTGTGGCTCTAGACTGAGTAGCCCCTGAGACAGTGTGGGGGATGGGCAAGACAGGTTCGGAGGTGGCCAGGGCTGGGGAGGTGGAGGGACACGCAGGTCCTTTGCTGTGTTTCAGGGGATCAGTTGCACAGAGAGGGGACTTATGGGTCAAGCACAGGGCTGGGCTGGAAAGTCCTACTGATGGGAGCTGTCACTGCCTCCCGGGGCAGCAGTGCGGGGTGGGGAAGTGCCATGGGGCCACCATGGGGGACCCGGGCAGCGTGGGCTTCTCTCCAGTCCCCGGGAAGGGTTGGCCCAGAGACTCTCAGGGACTTGCAGCAACGCGTTTCAGCCTGTCAGAGCTGGGCCATGCACAGGGCCCGGGACAGAGGGGTGCTTGGAGAGCTTCACCCCGCTGCGGCACCGCGTGCTGCTGGAAGGAGCCTGCATCCCTCCCACCCTGGAGTGTCCTTGGAGTGTCCCAGGCGAGGCTGTGTGGCTGGCGGGCAGCGGACGGGCCAGGCTTCACTGCGCCTGTCTCTCTCCTCTTTATGACTCCATATGTTTTTAATGAGCTACGTAAATGACTGTAAGTCAGACAGCAGAGTTGGGGCCTCCAGCTGCCCCCTCCACCGGGACTGGCGCCCCCCCAGGGCCAGCCTGGCTGGTGTTTCCCATGGACAGGTTTTCTGGGTGCTTCTTTGTTGCCATGTCATGGTCAGCTAAGTCAGAGGTGGTGCTGACGCCCTCATTTTGTGACCTTAGGCCTGTCACTTCCCCTTTCTGAACATCATCACCGAACTGGGAGCACTGAGGAGCACTTGTTTTTCGGTGTCATGTCTGATCTGTGCAACCTTGGGCAGTGGCTGAGCCTCTCTGAGACTCGGGTTCCTCATTAAAATGAGCCCTGATAGGTTTATGGGAGGCTGTAAATCCCTTTGCAGCTGACACTCAGCTCACTGAGCTCCGGGAGGGCTCTGTCCCAGGGCTGTGCTCATTGGCACGGTGGTCCCGGGCCCTCACGACAGGGTGCTGGGCCCTGTGTACTGTGCTCCAGTCTTGGGGCCCCCCAGAGATGCCAGGTGGGCGGGAGCCGGGAAGGGGAGCTGACTAGCAGAAGCTTTGCTCGTGACCCCCACCTCCCATGTGCTCGTCCGCCCCGCATGCCCCGGCATCCTCCCACCACCCACTCTTCCTCTCCACGGAGGAGGGGCCACAGGAGGCCACGTGGCAGCTGCACCACTTACAGGTAAAAGGCTTGAGTTGAGAGGGGTCCAACGTGAGTCCTGGCTTCAGCACACACCCTGGACAGTCACCTCTCCTCCCAGACCCTCCAAGTTCTCATCTGAAAAGCAGTGTATCCGAGTGGTGGATGCCTGTAATCCAGTACTTGGGAGGCAGAGACAGAAGAATCTCAGGTTCCAGGCCAGCCTCTGCAACTGAGCGAGACCCTGTTTCAAAATAAAAAAATAAAAAGGGCCAGCAGTGTAGCTCAAAGGTAGAATGCCCTTGGGTTCAATCTTTAGTACCAAAGGAAAACAACAGCAACAAAACCCCCAACAAAACAAAAGCCCTCTATAGGGTAAGATTGAATAATGCAGGGACAGCAACTGGCCTTGTGCCCCTCGGTACACAGTAGCTGCTATGATTACCACGCCACGTTCTCCCGCGCAGGCCTCCCACTTGGAGCCACCGTGGAAAGGACCCTGGCCAAGGGCCAGCGAGCTGGCTGAGGTCCTGGCTCTCTACTTACCAGCGGCAGCTCCTTCAGCCAGTCACCATTGCTCCGAGCCCCCTGTCCTGGGCAAGCTGCAGAGGCCTGTGCAGCAGCGGGGCCCCTGATAGGAAGGAGTGCAGAGGCCCCCACGGATGGTGGCTTTCCAAAGGTGGCTGTGACCTCCTCACCTCCCGTGTGGCTGTGCGGCTCCTTCTGTCCCACTGAATCTAGAGAGGCCGTGACTCGCCTTGACCAACAGGATGCAGCAGGCGATGCCATGGGAGGTCCCGGCAGCTCCCTCCCTCCGTTTTGTGTGTGTGTGTGTGTGGTATTAGTTGGACCCAGGGGTATTCTGCCTTCAAGCTACACCCTCAGCCACTTTTTATATATACATATTTTTGAAATAGGGTCTTGCTAAGTTGCTGAGGGTCTCAATAAGTTGCTGAGGCTGGCCTTGAACATGTCATCCTCCTGTCTCAGCCTCCCAAGTACTGAGATTACAGGCATAACCATGCCTGGCTGGTTATGATTGGAAACCACTAAGTTTTGGGGTGGTTATTTTGCAGAAATGGGCAACTGATATGGTCCCTTAGTACTTCTTTACCATCTGTACTTGGCTCCAACTTGACTTATGCAAGGTTGAGCTCCTTGGCCACAGCTGATTAGACAAGGGGATGGGCACCTGACTTCAAGGCAGCCAATCATTTGGCTGGCAGATGACCAATCATATTTTTTGCCTCTGGAGACTGTGAATGAAGAGATCAGAGGTTTTAGCAGGCCAGACCATGAAGGAGGCTGGAGCTGGGGATTTTGAATGGGAACTAGTGGGTGACTTTCAGCCATGTGCAGGCAGGCTGTTATGTCATTAGACACCAAATTGGGGACAGAGGCAGGAAAGGCAATGGACCATGGAACCAGGTCCTGTGAAGCTCTGGTAAATCATTCAACTCCAGCGGCTCTGTGCCTCCCTGCTCCCTATACCACATAAATCCTGACTTTAGGCCCTAAGAGGCTCATGGTCTCTTGGCCAGCTGGTGACAGAACTTCCACAGGAACTTATAACACCAGTTAAAGGTCCACACTGCTCCCTGACCCTTTTTCCTCGCTCTGTATGATACCTCCGCACTATGACCAGGTGGGGTTTCTACCCAGCCCTGTGTGGAGTTCCAGCTCTGTGGATCCCACCGGGCCCTGCACACAGTCCCGACACTGCCCATTCTTGAGTTCAGCCACCCCCAGCACCTTGTCCCTGAAGACACCGTGCTAACAACTGGACACTAGTGTACCCCAATCAGGCAGTGCATACTGTGTAGACAGAGTGGTGTAGCCAGCTCCACAACCCCACCGGGTCTGAGGCAGAGGGCTGTGGGGGGATGTGGGTGGTCCAGCAAGTGGGCCCCCAGGACCACCTCTGGGTTCAGGTTCCCAGCTGTGTATGTGCCAGGACAAGGGGGTATCTGCTGCTTGTCTCCCCTCCGGAGACTGCTCCCCAAGAAGTTTCTCCTTACGTCTGGCAGGGCTCTGAGCAGCAGCTGAGTCCTGCCAGGGGCTGTCAGGACTAATCAGGCCTCCTGGCTCCTCCCAGTCCCCAGGCTTCTCTGCTTAGGCCAACCACGCCCCTAGGCCTGGGCGCTCCCATTCCCCAAAGTGACCCTCCCCAACTTGAAAGCGACCTGATAATTTCCTCATGTCCTTGAGCTTCCTCAGGGGGCTGCTTCCCTCCCAGCAGCCAGGAATAGGTTGGCCCCTTGACTCTGCCCCTCTTAGCAGAAACTTGAGGCACCCCAGAGGGGCTAAGTAATGATCCCATGGGCTGCTTCTTGTGGGGAACATGCCAGCTGGGGCCTCTAGGGCCTGTGCTCTGGCCTCTTGGGAGGTAGGCAGGCCTGTTGGGTTATTTATTTATTTATTTACTTGGTACTGAGAATTGAGCCCAGGGGCATTCTACCTCTGAAATATACCCTCAGCCCTTTTTACTTTGAAGCAGGGTCTTGCTAAGTTGCTGAAGGTCTCCTTGTTAAGTTGCTGAGGCTGGCTTCACACCTGTGATCCTCCTGTCAGCCTCCCACGTACTGGGATTACAGGCATGCGCCACCACGCCAGGTGGCCCTCTGGCTTCTTGAAGCCTCATGTGACGTGACTGGCTTCTTGTTGCATACAGGCCTCTCACATACCTGAGGCCCCACTCCTTGCTCCCGGTGTTCCACCGTGGTCTCCTGCCTAGACCTGGCTCTGAGAAGCCCTGAGCCAGTTTAAGAATGTCTGTGGCTCTGGGAGTGTGGAAACCAGACGCTAGCCCTGTCACTGAGAAGTGGTGTAACTTCGGATGAGCCCCACCCCCTGATCTTCACCTTCTGCAGCAAGAGTTGGGCTTGACAATCCTCACGGCATCTCCAGAGGGCTGAGTGCCAGGCAGTGCACCAATCAGCAGCATACCCGATCCCTCTCCATCCTCTTAATGACCCGAAGTAGTGAGAGCATCTTTATTGACAGGTGGAACTGGGGTTCAGAGGCGTTATGTAACAATCCCACTCAGCTGGTGGCAGAACTGGCCCTGGAGACCTGACCTCAGGGCCTTCTAAGCACTCGTCCAGCTGCCCCAGGACCTCGCCACCTTCACACCAGTGTTCCGGGGCCCTAGGGCAGGATGATATAAAACCACAGTCTAGAACTAGGGGGCCCTGGGTGGTGGTTAGGAGCTGGGGTGAGGGCAGGGGGGCCCCACCGTTGGTTACAAACCGCATCAGCTGGAGCCGGGAGCGGCCTCCTGGAGATGCCTAGAAGGAACCAATGGATTAATGAGCAAATGACAGAGTGCCATCTCCATGCCAGCCCACCACAGGCGTGGTTTCAAAGGTGCTAGGCACACCACTACCTAGTTCACAGGTGGGGGCCGGGGGCGTGAGCCCTGGGAAGAGCCCTGACTGGAGGAGCGTCATTCTGGAAGTTTCCTTTTGCTGTGCAGTGACTTCCCTATTGCTCTCCCTTCTCAAGACTGTGCCGTCAGTTCCTGCATCATGAGAGTTCTCCCTTAGCCCGAGGATCGGTGGGCAGCAGGATCACCCCAGGTCTATCACAGGGTGAACCCAAGATGTCCCAGAAGGACAAGAAAACTAGGAGGGGCAAGCCACGCCTCCCTGCCCCAGCCCCCTCCCTGCCCGACAGAGATGGGGTAAGAGAGCAGGGGTCCTGCAGGCCCAGCCGCACCCTGCTTCCTTGGCCAAAGCCTGGAGCTCTGTCATCCGGGGCCCCTTCCCCACGACGGGTTGGAGCATGGAGGTTTGTGAGTGTGAGTGGTGGGGCTGTTGTCTGTCCTGCCTGTTCAGCCCATGTGCTGCGGTGGATCCCAGCCGAGTCCAGATTCCCCTCCCCAGGAGCCCAGGACAGGCCCAGAGCATGGTCTAGTGGGATGGGGGACAGAGCTGGGCAGCAAGCTGGGTCTAGGCGGTCTGTGGGGAGCCCCCAGAACAGCCTCCCCCACCTCCCCTCCCTTCTGGGCACTCTACATGGGAAGGAACATATAGTAGGTGTTCAACAAATGCTTGTGGAAGGAAGAGTGGGGGATCTGTGTGCAATCCTTGCACACGTCCAGGCCAAAGCTGGCTGGGGCTTCTGCCTAGAGGCCCCCAGACCACAAGTGGTAGAATCTACGCTGCTCTGTGGGTCCAGAGCCCTGGATCTGCAGCCAGTGCTTCTACGAGGTGTCCTAGGAGGAGCCTTTGGAAGTCTCTGGGCCGCCCCTCCCCGGCAGACCCCCGGCCCTGCCCCTATGAGACCCCTTCAGCAGCCCGGTCACCCACAGTGAGATAATAATGACTATAATGAGAACAGTCACCCACACGTGTGCACAGCGCTTTACAGGTTACAAAGTGTTTCACATACATCATCTCATCGGTTCCTCACAACAGCCCTGTGAGGTAGGCAGGGGATATGTTCCCATTTGTACAGATGTGGAGACTGAGGCCCAGAGAGGGCCGGCGACCTGCTCGAGGCCACACAGCAAGTGAGCAGCAGAGCCGGGACCAGCGGCTAGGCGTCAGGCCTGCCTCTGTCTCTTGGCTCTCTCCACTGACTGTGCTGTCCCCCAGGAGGACCCCAGCCCCTGTCCAGAGTCTCAGCCACACCCGAGCCGGGACACCCACCTCCCCGTGGTAGTGAGTGCAGCCTGGCAGCCCTGTCCCCTCCAATCACTCTGCAAAGAGCCAGCCCGAAGCCGGGCCAGACCTGCCACCCAGCCTGCTCCCGAGGTGCCCGGCAGAGTGGGCAGGAAGTGGGGCTGGAACCTCCTTTCCTGTTTTCCTGAGTGATCCCTCCCCATAGGGGAAGAGAAGAGAAAGGAGGAAGAGGAGGAGGGGGAGGAGGAAGAGAAAAACAAGAAACTGAGTTGGAAGAAGGCCCTGGAGCAATCAGGACGTCAAAAGTTTGCATTCCGACTAGCTATAGGAAATAGTTTTTTTCTCTTTTTATTATTTCAAGTTTTCATAAAAATCCATAATTATTGAAACCCAAGTTACAGAGGAAGTTCGTAACTTTTTTTTTATTGAATTATCGACTCTGCTGCCTGTCGGTTCCTCGGTTTTCCGCTCCAGTCTATCAACGCACACCCCTGTGTAAGTGGGGTCCCCAGGCCTGGGCTTCTGAGGTCCCGGTAGAAAGAGGGCGGGTGGTGAGGGCTGGCGTGGGACGGAGAAGGTGTGCGCGGAGGGCAGGGAGGCGGGAAGGGCTGGGGCGGGCGCGGCGGCGGCCTGGCCCCTTCCCGCCCGGGGTCCCCGCCCCCGCCCCGCCCCGCCCTCAAATCATCTTCATGTTGAACTTGCGGGGCGCGTCCGCCGAGCTGATGCCCGCGTCTGACTTGCGCGGCACGTACTCGATCTCGATGTTGTGCTTCGTGTTGCCCTTGCCCCGGCTCCAGAGGAACAGCAGCACCAGGCAGAAGAGGACGACGCCCAGGAAGGAGATGAAGCCCATGGTGGTGGCGATGATGAGGGTCTTGATGTCGAAGGGGAAAGGCACGGTGGCACGGGTGCTGTTGGCCTCTCCCTCGCCCGGCTGGTTGGAGATGAAGGCGAAGGTCTTGTTGGGCTGATGGGGCCAGTCGGGGGAGTAGCTGCGCACATGCAGGTGGGCGGGCATGGAGTCGTTGCCGCCCGCGTTGGCCGCGATGCACAGGTACGTGCCGTTGTCCTGTACCTGGGCGTAGCGCACCTCCAGCGTGCCGTCGGGGAAGACCGTGAGCCGCCCGTTGCTCTTGGCCGAGACCAGGTGCTTGCGGGGCGAGAGCCAGAGGATGGCGGGTGGTGGGTCGCCGTCCGCCCGGCACACGAACTGCACCGTGTGGCCCTCATCCACAAACACCTGCTGGGCCTTGCGGTCCCGGATGCGGGCTCGGCGGCAGGTGAAGTAGTTGGGTAGGAGCACGTCGGGGAAGTCCTTGAACTCCTTGCCCTGGACGAACTCGGGCGTGGCGCAGGTGGGCTGCTGCCGGTTGAAGTTGAGCCTCCAGCGGCGCCGGAAGACCCACAGGAGCCGGCAGTCGCAGGCCAGAGGATTGGAGTCCAGGATGAGCGTCTCCAGGTTGCCCACCGAGTGGAAGGCCGACTCCTCCAGCGTGGTCAGCTGGTTGCCGGAGACATTGAGCACGCGCAGGTAGTTGAGGCCGCGGAAGGCGTAGGGCTCCACCACGGCCAGCTGCCCGCCCACCAGCTGAATCTCCTGCAGCCGCAGCAGCTCGTGTAACATGGAGCCCTCGATGGTGCCGATGGGGTTGTAGGAGAGGTTGAGGAAGCGCAGATAGACCAGGTGGCGCACAGCCAGGTAGGGCACGGCGGTCAGGTTGCAGTGCGTGATGGACAGGGACGTCAGGTTGAGGCCGTAGAGGCAGTTGGGGGTCATGGTGTCCAGGTAGGGCCAGTGCGAGATCTCCAGGACCTTGAGTCGGTACAGCCTCTTGAAGGAGTAGTCCCGGATGGCGTTGATGTTGAGGTGCCGCAGGCGCAGGACGATGAGGCCGTGCAGGTGAGACAGCGCCTCCGTGGGGATGGAGGTCAGATTACACTTCTCCAGCGTCAGCTGCTCCAGGCTGTTGAGGCCGCTGAAGGCGCGGTGGGAGATGTAGACCAGGTCGTTGTCGCCGACCTCCAGGGACTTGAGGTTGTACAGGTCCTGGAACATGTAGTCCAGGAGGATGACGATCTTGTTCTCGCTGATGTCCAGCTTGGTCAGGTTGCTGAGGCCGGTGAAGACGCCCAGCGGGATGAGCTTCAGGCGGTTGCTGCGGAGCCCCAGCGTCCGGAGGTTGAAGAGGTTATTGAAGGCGCCGGGCTCCACGGCGCTCACGATGTTCTCGTTCAGCTCCAGCTCCTCCAGGTGCGGAAAGCTGGCGAACTCGTCCTGGTTCAGAGTCTTGATGCGGTTCTTGCCCAGGTCCAGCAGGCGGGTCTCGGTGGGGATGCCCTCGGGCACCGCCACGAAGCGCTTGCGGTGGCAGAGCACGGCGCGGTCCTGCGCGGAGCACTCGCAGCGCGGCGGGCAGCCCGTGGCCGAGCCTGACAGCACCGAGCCCAGCACCAGCAGGAGGATGGGCTGCCAGCAGGCCAGGAGGGGGCTGGGCATGCTCCTCGCGCCCCCCGCCAGCATCCTCTCGCTCACCTGCAGCCGGAAGCAAGCACAGGACAGAGGTGGCGGTGAGAGGGCAGTGTCTGGCGGGGCACCGCCCTGGGCCCTCCCGCACCATCAGGGTGTCCCTGACACAGGCCAGGTGCAGACTGCAGGTGACACCTGTCTGGGGCCCCAGGGCGAGGTCCAGGTGTCCCTGCCTCTTCCCCTCTCAAGAATCGCTGGGATGAGGAGGGTTCAGGGAACCCCCAGCTCCTGCCCCACATTCATCAGGGAGAAGGGATCAGAGGGGCTCGAGGGCCCAGGTTCCTGGGAGAGCCCCGAGAGGAGTGAGGAGGAGTGAATGGGCCCGGCCTGCAGGGCGAGGGCTTCTGAGGCCACTGGGCCTCCTCTCAGCCTCTAGCCCTGAGCTTCCCCAGGTGCAGACACACCCCAGCCCTCCAGCACACAGCCCAGGCCTGGGCACTCAGCAGATCCACACTAGCTACTCTGCTTCCTGCTGGGCACCCAGCCCTCCCCCCCACTTCCCGGTGGCCCACCTCTCCTTCCTCTGGGTCCCAGCTCTGGCTCAGGCTCCTCAGCCCATAGCCGGGGCCTCCTGCAGTTCTCCCTCCTGCCTGGTGAAATCCCTACTGGAAGGCCTGATTTAAGCTTTTTCTGACCCCCCTCCCCCCAGGCTCTAGGAGTTGCCAGCACCATTTCCTGGCACCCAGCCAGACCCCCACAGCCCAGGACCATCCACACCATTGCCTGAGGCGGGGGCGGTTACAATGGGTCAAAGAAATGCAGCACTTAGGTGGTGGCGACCAGAGACGGTGCTGGGGACTGAGTCCACGCTGCAGGAGGAGGGAGTGAGGTGTGTGGGAGCCGCCCCAGCCCATGTCCAGGGGCCACTTGTCCCTACTTTGGCTCCCACCTGCCTGGCCATCTCTTCCCCTCCTCTCCCCCTGCCCACTTCCATGGGAAGCTGGCGAGCAGAGAGAAGAGGGGCTGGGCCCTCCTCTAAGAGCTGCTGCCTCCTAAGCCAGGGTGGAGACCTGCCCCTGCTCCTCCACCCCAGCTCCCTGGGGCTTTGCTACTGTGTCTTACACTCCTGGACCCAAGGGGGGCTCATTGCAGGACTGGGAGCCCCGAGTTGGACGTCCCATCTCTGTGCCCCGGCTCAACCCTCTCCCACCCCTCCTGAGCCCCCCCACCTTCATATGGCCTCTGCTTTCAAGGCTACAGGTCACACTGGTCATCCGTATGTTAACTCTTAAGGCTCTGAGGCTCAAGCAGGCTGTGGCTGCCCAAGGACCCCCAGCCAGCGCAAGGGGCACATTTGGGACAGGAGTCTGGCCTGTCAGATACTTTCCAATGCTCCACTGGTCTTCAAGGACTGACAGGTGCTTGCTGGTTGTTGATCGACTGACTGATTAACCAGAGAGGACACACTGTGGAATCTGTACGGGTTTGTCATCCCCCTGGGCTCTGTCCACTGCCCCCCCCCCCAAGCCCATTCATCCTCTCTCCAGGTTCTTCTGTGGCTCAGCCTCTCCCCGCCCTGCCCCCACCTAGCCAATTTCCACAGTCACACACGCTCCAGTGACCCACCAGAAAAGCAAACATCCTGACAGGCGATCAATAAGTAATTGGGCCGGCAGCTGGGCCCATGCGGGTGTGAGGCTGGGGACCTCCGGAGGCAAAGAGGACTTTTAGCACCCAGCTCAGCGCTGGGCTGGTGGGTGGCATGGGAGCTGCTTGGGAGGAGACTGAAAAAGGATGGGGCACAGCGAGGACACAGAAGCCCCGAGTACAGACACGCGTCTGGCCTCAACCCACCCACCGCTCCCCCAGTAGAGCCGCCCAGGTATGCCCACCTGGTCCCACACGTCCCACCTCTGAGCCATCTCCTTTAGAACGGTCCCAGCCTCCTATCCCAGCAGCCTTTGCAGTCTTCCACCCACCCCAAAGGCCACCCTCCGCCACGAAGCCATCCCTGATCTACTCTGTCAGATAGCATCTCCAACAACATCAAAGTACTTTATTCTTCTTTGTAATGATATTATGTAATTTTGCACGGCACACCTAAATCCAAACTTGATTTGAGCCCACTGATGGAAAGAATTATGCTACGAGACGATAAAGAGATAAAAAGCTAAAGAAAGAAAGCCAGTTAGGAAAGAAAGACCCAAAGTCCTGCATAACAGCTAAGATGGAGAGCTTCCTAGCAACCCTGGCAAAGAGGGAAATGTGTTCCAAAGCCTCAGCACTCGATGCCTCTCCTGTAATGTATGTTTCATCCTGGACCAACAGCCATGGCTGCATTTATCTCACCTGCCAGGGTGAGGCACCCAAGGTGTGGCACAGAACAACTACTGGTGAATGTTCTTTGAAAGGAAACCAGTGACTGAATTTTTGCAGGGGACAGAGCCCCTCTGATGGGCTGACCTTGGAGCAGGCCCACTGAACAACAAGACCAAAGGAACTTCAGTACATCAGTGGAAAAGCTGGTGTAGCTGCCACCCTTAAGCCAGGAGTTAGCCCCACAGAGCAATGGGTCACGATTCACAGGCCTGGGATGGCTCTAGCGGGCACATCCTCAGAATTAGCTCATCGTAGCTTTTTTTTTTTTTTGGTACTATGGACTGAACCCAGGGGCATTCTACCTCTGAAATATATCCCCAGCCCCCTATTTATTTATTTGCTTATTATTTATTGCTGGGGATTGAACCCAGGGGCATTATATTCCAGAGCGTGCATATGCATGCATGCACACATGCACAATTTTATTTTGAAACAGGGTCTAGCTAAGTTGCCAAGGTTGGCTTCGAATCTTTGATCTTCCTGTCTCAGCCTCCCAAGTACTGGGATTACAGGCGTGCACTATCACACCTGGCCCCCTTTTTATTTTGAAACAGGGTCTCGTTAAGTTGTTGAGGGTCTCACCAAATTGCTGAGGCTGGCCTTGAATCTGTGATCCTCCTGTCTAAGCCTCCCAAGTACTGGGATTACAGGCTTGTGCCATGATGCCCAGTGCATCTCATCTTTTTTTTTTTTTTTTTTTTTTTTTTGCGGTACTGGGGATTGAACTCAGGGGCATTCTACCTCTGAGCTACACCCCCAGCCCTATTTTTTATTCTTTATTTTGAAACCGAGTCTCACTAAGTTGCGGAGTGCCTCACTAGGTAGCTGAGGCTGGCCGCGAACCCGGATCCTCCGGTCTCAGCCTCCCGAATGCTGGGAT
>PVLC010004019.1:0-45572 GCA_004027655.1 Graphiurus murinus | reverse complement strand
TGCATCTCATCTTTTATGGGTAGGGAAATGGAAGCAAGAAGGGCTATGAAGCTCGCCCAAGCCAGCCCAGCATGCCGGGCCTGGTCTTGGTTTCCCTCCCTCCGTGGAGTCCTTTCTATCTTAGGGATGCTGGTGGGTCATGTTTGAGGTGTCACCCAAACTACTGTGTGGGTTCTGTGCTCCTTCTGCCAGCCCGGCTCTGCTAGCTCTGCTGCCTGTTCCCTCAACTGATGCGGAGAGTGGTTTATGCATTTTAATCAGTGTGTTTATTTTAGATCCTTGGCCCCTGCAGGGCTTCCTACAAGGGCAAGAATTAAAAACTGGACCAAAAAGAAAACAAACATCAAAGGCAGGCAAGCTAGCCAGGTATGGTGGCGCATACTTGTAATCCCAGTACTTGGGAGGCTGGGATAAGAGGAGCGTAGGTTCGAGGCCAGCCTCAGCAACTTAGCAAGACCTGGTCTTAAAACATAAAAAGGAAGCCTGGCATGGTGGTGCACACTTGTAATCCTGGTACTTGGGAGGCTGAGACAGGAGGATCCGGGTTCACGGCCAGCCTCAGTTACTTAACGAGGCTCTCTGCAACTTAGTGAGACCCTGTTTCAAAATAAAGAAAAAAAATAGAGCTGGGGATGTAGCTCAGAGGCAGAATGCCCCTGGGTTCAATCCCCAGTACCCCCTAAACAAAATAAAACATAAAAAGGGCTGGTAGTGTTGCTTAAAAAAGAGCAGGTGGGCATGCCAAAAAGAGTTGTGCCCTGGGCATGATAAATATACCCTGCCAAAGCCTCCACAATCCCAGGAGGGTGGGGGGAATTGGGACCATCACCCCCCCAGCCCCCCACCCCCGTCCCAGAGCAACATGGCCTGGCTCTGGCAGAGCAGCTGGATTGCGGGGTTCCTGAGGGAGCTCGAAGACAGCTGCACAGTCAGTGTAAGGGGGTACAGGGAGCAGGGGCTCAGGCTGGAAGGATCTCCACAAGGAAGGCCCCAGGCTGACCACCTCCCCAAATTGGGGGCTCACACTGGGGCTGTCGCCCAAGGCCTCAGGGTGGGGAAGGAAGGGGCACAGATCATTTGGGGTGGGCTTGGAGAACCACTGAAGGAAGCCAGGGGCCATTTTGGGTTTTGGTACTAGGGATTGAACCCAGAGACAGTCTGTCTCCAAGCTACACCCCCAATCCTTTTAATTTTGAAACAGGGTCTTGCTAAGTTGCTGAGGTTGGACTCAGACCTGCAATCCTCCTGTCTCCTGCCTCAGCCTCCCAAGTACTGGGTTTACAGGCATGTGCCACCAGGCCTGCTGTCCCATGGGCAGCACCTGGAGGCCCTGGTGGGGGGGGGGGGGCGTCTCCTCCACAGCACCCAGACAGCCCACAGGAGCCCTTCAGAAAAGGGTGAGACTAGCATTTGGAGATTGCCTGCCATGACCAGGTTTTGGGCTTTGTACATGTTGTCTCCAAAACCCTCACACCAGTGTTCGCCAAAGACAAAGGGCTGGTGAAAGGGCAGAGAAGGGGGCAGAGGGAGGGAAGACAGGAGGTGGAAGCTGGGAAGGGGTGGCAGGAGTTGGGGCCCTGAGCTAGCCCTGGCGAGTCAACTGCCCTTGGCTCCCACCTTGTGTTGCATGCCTGGCCTTGGGCCTGTTGCACGGCCTACCGTCGCCACCGCCCCTCAGGTGTGTTTGATTGCTTAGCCACTGCCAGATGGGCAGGCTGAGACTTGGAGGTGAGGGGACTCCGGTCACCAGAGAACAGAAGCAAGGCCAGACCCAGGTTCCCCGAGACTCGCCCCATTCCCACGTCTGTGCCTGTCTGAGGTCCTCCTGCGCCTTCAGTTCCAGGGTGCTGCTGGATCCACTTCAAGGCATGACCACACGTGTTATGTGAAAGTGTGTCCGCTCAGAGACAGCCAGGACTGAGTGGTCGGCGGTGGCATCGCAGTCCCAGCCTGGGTCCTGCCTCCTACTGCTCCATGCTGGAGAGCCCCTGATTGGCCCTCACGAACAAGCTTAGGGTCTCTTCTCAGGCCCCTAGGAAGAAGGGACTTCTCTGGGTCTCAGGCCCCTCTCTGCAGAGCACACCAGGGTACCCTTCTCCCTCCCTCCATGGTGCTTGTGCAGCCTCCCCTCTGAGGTCCCCAGAATGAGAGCACCCATGTAGGGCTAGGCACCTCCATGCCTGCCTCTCCCACAGAGGTGGACAGACAGAGAGGAAGTTTGTCAAATTGTGGGGACAGCCCACAGAAACACTGGTGCAGGACTCGGTACTCTGCCCTCCAGTCTAAAGGCTTGGGGGGTGGGGAGCAGCAGCAGCAGGCTGGAACACAAGTGGTTCCTGCACAGGCCAGGTACACAGGCCAGGCCAGAGGTGAGGGAGGGCAGCGTCCAGAGGGCCCCCGCCAGCCAACGTTCGCGGGGGACACTGACTTGTGGCCTGGAGTCTGAGAACATCAGGGGACTCTTAATGGCTTCCCTCTTACCCCAGATCCTGACCCCACCCCTGGACTCCTTTTAAAGGCACTTCATTCTGGCTTTCGGGGCTAATCCCTGCTGGGGTGTGAATGGCTGATAATGGCTTAAGGCGAGAGCTGCTAATGGGGGAAATTCAGGCTGCAGCCAGTGTGGAGTCATCCGGCAGGGAGGGGTGGGGAGGGGGCTCCTGGCGCATGGGGAGGTGTGAGGGCGCCCAGGAGAGCCTGAGCCTGGGCTGCCTGCCTTTGCCTGCCCGCCCCCCTTCTCCCCTCCGGCTCCTTCACCTGCCCCCCACGGGGAGAGAAAAATCAACCTGGAAGAAAATTGAGGTCATGTCCTTTGTCGTGTATAATTCTTTATTTTCCTCTTGCTTTTGGTTCTGGCAAAGAGTTGCTGAGCCCCTGTGGTGTGTGTGTGTGTGTGTGTGTGTGTGTGTGTGTGTGTGAGAGAGAGAGAGAGAGAGAGAGAGAGAGAGAGAGAGAGAGAGAGAGAGATGCATGCCTGCTGCCTCTCCTCGCCATTCCCTGGCCCAGAGCCACCAGCCCCATCTCTCAGGTGCAATTGGAAACTCAATCGGCTCCCCTGGCCTCTCATGGCCCTGGCCTGCTGGAGGGCACTGGCTGGGCCGGGTGTGGCTGCCCTGGCCTCCCTGTGTGGCCTGGACAAGCCCCGGACCCTTACACTTGAGGAAGAAATGCCCTGGCTCTCCCCATAGCCACCCCACCAGAGCTCGGCCCATCTCAGAAGAAGCCAGCCTTCCGGCCAGCCCACAGCCCTGGGCCATTTGTGGGATAAATTATGAATTTTAATTGTCAAAGCATCTTAGTGTTTAAAGGCTTCTATATATAGGCTCTGCCCTCCAGGAGTGGCTGGCCTGGTGGGAGGCGCAGGGGTGGGCCAGGGCCTAGAGGAGGCTCATTCCGGGTGAGCTTGGGTGGGGCCTGAATGACTCTAGGTCCTACCAGACCCCTTCACAGGTTCCCTGTGCTGGGCCTGCCTCAGGGCACAGCACCCCCACCCCCCACCATAGAAGCTGTCCCAAGTGCCTTATGTGGGATGACTTAGGGTATCCAAAGAAAACCCAGGTCCTGTACCCCCCATAGTTCCCTTCCTATGTGTCCAAGATCCCAACTCAGGCTCCTGGGGACAAGAAGGCACCCTTGAAGGCCTGTGTCCCACCCAGTGCCCAGGCCCCTTGGGATACTCCTGCATCATATATTCCTTCCTTACACTTTTCTGGGGCTGCTGGGCCCCCTCTGAGATGCCCCAGCCTTCAGGGCTCCTCAGCCTTGGGATCAGCTCAAGCTGGCCTGCTCCAGGCTTTGGAGCCTGGACACGAGCCCACTCCCACCTGGGACAGCCAGGCCTTGGGCTGGGGCTGGGGGAGCTAGCATAGGGCTTAGGATGAGCCAGAGACCTAACAAATACAAAGGTGATCGGGTATGATCAGTAAATACAATGATGCTGATAGAAAACAAAACAAAACAAAACCTTCTAGGAGCCTTTGGTGTGCCAGGCATTATTCTAAGCACCTTACATATAATTGCTCATTTATTAATTATTTATTTTTTGGTGCTGGGGATGGAACTCAGGACATTGTACCTCTGAGCTTACCCCCAGTCCAATTTGTTAATTTTGAAACAGGGCCTCGCTAAGTTGCTCAGGCTGGCCTCAAGCCTGTGATCCTCCCATCTCAGTCTCCCAAGGACTGGGATTACAGGTATTCACCACCACACCCGCTTGTAATTATTCATTTTATCCCATAACAATCCACTGAGGTTAGGTACTTGCATCATCCCCACTTTGCAGGTGGAAAAACCAGAAGCACAAAGAGATTCTGCGCACTGCTCAAGGTCACAGTCAGCAGGATATGAACCCAATGGTTTGGTCCCGAGTTGAGGCTCTGCATCTCTTCCCTACATCGCCTTGTGAAACACACACACACACACACACACACACACAGACTTGATTAACCTTCACGACAACCCTGTGAGGTTGGTTTGAGTATCCCCACTTTACTGATGACAGAACTGAAGTGCAGAGAGGGGATACAATTTGCCCAAGCTCACACAGTGTAAGTGGCAGACGTAGGACTGGGCCAAGGCAGTTACACCCAACTTGTCCTGACTCTTGCATACCTCCTCGCTCTGGTTCAAGTTCACGGGCCTGCTGACCTGCATGATCTTGGGCAAGTGACTTTACCCCTTGAGACCACAAACTCCTCATTTGGCAAGGAGGACGGCACACTTCATGCTGCCCTCACGGGACTGGGGCAGAGAGTTCAGGCAGAGGGAAAAGAAGAGACATTTCTATCAAGAACACCATGAAGAGCCTTGCTGATTAACTGCACCAACCTTCACCACAGCAACCTCACTTTACTGATGAGGAAACTTAGGCTCACCTGCCCAAGGTCCTGAGCTTGTCTAACCCCAGAGACATGATGACCTTAGAGACCATGACACAGATGAGGAAACCAAGGCCCAAGAGCATCTCAGGGCTGAAGCCTAGGAAGAACACCAGCCTCCCACCTGCAGCTACCTTCTGTCCCCAACATCACGCCGGGCTCATGCAGCCACTCGACACGTGATGGGGCTAGGTCGGGGATGGGTGATGGTTTGGATTATTTCTGCTCCAAAAAAGGGAAAGACAGCCAGGCGTGGTGGTGCACATCTGTAATCCTAATACTTGGGAGGCTGAGAAAGGAGGATTGCAGGTTTGAGGACAGTCTCAGCAACTTAGTAAGACTCTCGGCAACCTAGTGAGTCTTTGTTTCAAAATAAAAAAGGAATAAGACTAGGAGTGTGGCTTAGAGGTAAAATGCCCCTGGATTCAATCCCCAGTTTAAAAAAAAAAAAAAAAAAAAGAGCAAAGGGAAAAGAGTCAAAGACAACCCCCATATACATTATAAATGAAGGTCCAGCAAGTTATTTATGACGTGGACAAACTATAAAAACCATTGTCCTTCTCCTAACACTGGTACTTCAAAGTCTTCTCTGTTCAATTATATCCTAGCCAAAGCCCATTCTTCCAACCTGGTAAACTGAGCTGAGTTTTGAGGAGGTGATGAAGCCTCTGCTCAGACGTGTACAGGTGCTGTGTCCAGTTCAGGCACAACTGATATAATCACCCAGCTGCCTATTCATGAAAAGCATGGCCTTGGTGAGGGAAGCCAGCACCTCACCAAATCTCCGAGGGGCGTATCAAGGCCAAGTGTACCAAGTACCCATTACAGGCCCAGAGAACAGAGTCAAGATTCACGGGTGGAGCCACACCAGAGGCCCATTCAGCTCAGAGTGAGGAATCAGAAGATCCGACAGCTCAAGATGAAGACCTGCTTTCTTGGTGAGCAAGCAGCCCATTACAAGGGGTATGCAAGCAGAGACTGTGGGTCAAGAACACTGCAGGAAGACTCCTGCTGGGATTTCCACCTCAGCAGCCCCTCTCAGTTCTGAGATGCCCCTATCTTACACCAAGTAAAGGGATTTGAGCCCCCTCCCCTCCATACACATTTTCAGCAGCATCGCTTGCAAAGTCCAGGCAGAAGAAGCACGCTGGCCAGGCCCCACCCCCTCCAGGGCCTAGAGCTGGTTTTCTGCAGAGGGAAGCAGAGGAGGTGGCAGGGAGAGATTAATTCCCTGAAATGGAAAAAAATAGAAAAACACACACACACCACACACCCTAATAACATGTAATAAGAGGTTGGAGATGAGGAACAATGCCCTGGTAATGTCACCCTGGCGGCAATCAATTTGGGTGTCACATGAAATAGGCATAATTATTCCGCCAGCCCTGGCGCTCGTCTCTAACCAGCTCCAGGGGCCCAGGCCCGGGTGGAGAAGGCAGCGTGGAATCAATCGTTGGTGCACCAGGCTGGCAGAGGGAGCCGCTCCAAATTAGCCTGCCGGCATGGCACCAAACCCCCACAGCCCCTCTGGGCAGGCCGGGACGGTGGGCCTCGTGACTGGGGACCCTTGAACGCTCAGGAGCCACCCTGCTCAGCCACCCCCCACTCACTCCATGGGCAGAGCAATCAGCGTGGCCTCCCAAGGAAGTGGGGATGGAGGAAGGAACACACATTTGTTCCATCCAGAGTTCTCTCCCTGGGTCACCAAACCCTTGTTAAGCACTCACTAATGCCAGGCCCCATGGCAAGTGCCAGGGTGCAAGACGGGGTGTTCAGAGAGCCGTGCAAGAAGGGGGCCATTAAGACAATGAAGCACAGGCGCTCCACCTCCTGAGCCAGGACCACCCCCTTCCTGTCCTGGGGGTGGCACAGAGCTGTTGGGGTTCCTGAGATCCGCTGTTCTCTCTCTGCTCTCAGTGTGCAAGGACTTGAGCCCTCTTCACTCCTTCCTTCCCACTTCCTTGGGAGTCCACCCTGATTCTCCTGTCCCTGAGCTTGTACAGACAGCATTTCCAAAACTGGGGAAACTGAGGTTCGGCGATGACAGCTTCACGAGCATCCGTTACACACTGGCAGCTGCCCATCTCAACCCCCGTCCCATACATCAGAAACCTCGAATCCCAGAAACACAAATCAAGGCCATAATGCAACACCATCTCACATTCATTCAATCTGTAAAAAGCAAGACGGCTGACAGCATGGAGTCGGCAAGAGTGGGGAGCGGTGGGAACACTCATCTCCTGCTGGGGGAGGGGTAAACTGGTCCAACCAATTTGGAAAACACTTTGGCACATTTCCTAGGAAAGCTGAACATGAGCTTGCCCCATGGCCCAGTGACCAGAAAGCCTGTGGCGGTGTTGTTTGTAAGAGCCAAAGAGGGAAACCCAAATGCCCACCGATAGGAGAAGGAGAAATACACTGTACTGTGTTCAAAGGACAGAGTCCTGTACATCAGTGACAACCAGTGAACTACTACGAAAACAAATGAGCTATTATTATATGCAACAATCTAGAAGAAATCTGAGAATATGATGATTAAAAAGAAAGCAAAATCCAGAGGATGGTGTACAGTTTGTGCTCTTTTTATAAAGTTCTAAAGTAACTAAAATGGAACGATTTATATTTATATGCTGTATGATTTTATTTAATCTTTAAAAATAATTTATTTATTTATTTCTGCAGTGCTGGGGATGGAACCCAGGGCCCAGTACATAACAGGCAAGCATTCTACCACTGAGCTATACTTCCCAGCTCAAAATATATGATTTCAAAGAGGCATGAGAATGCTAAATGCATGATTTAGGGTGGTAGTTGTCTCAGAAAAAGGGGTCAAGGAGTGGGGTGTGGAGAAGTATATAGGAAGATGTACATCATTATTAAAGTATGAGTGTTCAAGTTGGAGAATAGATCACAGTGTTTATTATATGATTACTACTAGTAGTAAGTGATTACTACTAGTAGTAATAGTACTACTACTACTACTAGGAGTAGTACTAAATGCACGCCAGGCCCACACCTATAATCCCAGTACTTGGGAGGCTGAGACAGGGATTGCAGGTTTGAAGCCAGTGTGTGGTAGCTTAGCAAGACCTTGTTTCAAAATAAAAAACCAAGCCAGGCGTGGTGGTGCACGCCTGTAATTCCAGTACTTGGGAGGCTGAGACAGGAGGATCGAAATCTTGACAGCCTCAGCAGTGTAAATTCAGCAACCTAGTGAGACCCTGTTTCAAAACAAAAAGAGCTGGGGATGTAGCTTGGAGGTATAATGCCCCTGGGTTCAATCCAAAAAAAAGGAAAATTAAAAAAGAGAGTGCAGGTATAGCTCAGAAGTATAATGCCCCTGGGTTCAATCCCCAGTCCCATATACACACACAAAAGTACTAAGTACAGTGAGCAAGAGCCTGTGACCCAGAGATCAGGAGAGCACTCTAGAGTGAGCTTCCGGTGGTGACCTGGGGACTTTAGGCAAGCCACTCCATCTCTCTGGTTGTTTTTTCAGCTATCAAATCAAATCTCTGTATCATCTACAGGGATAAGATCAAAAGCATATCACTGCTATAAACTATGATAGTAGCATTCATTACGTGCTTACTGTGTACTGGGCAATGTTCTCAATATTTTGCATATATTAGCACATTTAATCACCACTACCTCCATAGAGGTAGCCATTGTTGTTATCTTCACTTCTTGGAAAAGGAGACAGAGACCCAGACAGATTAAGTAAGGTGCCCAAAGTCACAGAGCTAGGCAGTGGTAGAGTTGAGACTGGAACCCAGGTCTTTGTCTCCAGGATCCACACTTAACAGCATCATTATGAAATGACACTGGAGACACTGAACCCACAGGAGTAGGCTGCTGTAGGCACAGCTCTATGGGCCCACAACACTCCAAGACACTCTTTCATTCATTTGATGCATAAACAAAGGCCAGCATCAAGCATACCTGCAATGCATTTGGAAACGACCCTGCCTTCTCTGGCACTCTACTGAGCACCTCCCCTTGACTCTGGAAGCCTCTGCTTCCTGTGTCTCCGCACAGCCTGCTGCTACTTCAGCACTCAGCCAGTCTCCCCTCCTCCTGGAGAACCTGAGCACCTGGGTCCCCAGGCACAGCCCCCACTGAGTCCTCTGCCGGGACTCTTCCAGCTTCCTGCCTGGGGCATCCTTAACGATGCCATGCCTAGCTCTGTCTATCCATGCAGGCTGAGGACACTGCGTCCCCTCCAGGCAGTCCTTGCCACCAGCCACCAGCTGTTCCCTGGAGCCTCCTGATGTCTGCCCCCATCCCAGGGGACAGGCAGGGGAGCCTGAGGGATGAGTACTAGGCTTGCCCAGGGTGTTCAAGGCAACCCACGGGAACCCCAGAGGGCCTAGCCCAGAGCCCAGTAGGCAGCTCTGCCGGAGTGTGCAGTATAAACGCATGCATGAATGAATGAATGGGCTGGCACGATATTAGGTACAAAACAGTGAGGCTCTAAGCTGTGGGTGCCTGCAGGAGGAGGACCAGTGATGTGGAGCAGTCAGGGAGGCTTCTTGGAGGAAGGACAGGAGGAGAGAAGAGCAAGCCAGGGGAAGACGTGGGCACGCGCAGAGGAACGGGCAGACACAGAACAGAAAGCAACCAGTGGCTATGCATTGGGAGGGGACCCACCCTTCCAGAGTGCCACACAAGGGAAGCTAGACCCCGAAACCCCAGGCAGCAAACCAAGGTCCCCACTCTGACACTACCACCTCTCTTCCCTGGCCCCGCCTCTTTACCCCGGCCTGACACGAAGATTTGTGGCTCTGTCGGGCCTTGCCCAAGTCACCGACTGCCTCCACTCCCAGCAGGAACTCCTCCTCCCCAGCCCCAGCCTCAGCCCCAGCCCCAGCCCCAGCCCCAGCCCCAGCCCCAGCCCCAGGCTCTGGCCTTTCGCTTCCACAGGCATCCAGCTGACCTGTCATGGCACCAAGGTCCTGCCTGACTTTAGACTGAACAGCATCCCATTTTGGGGAAAAGGAGGGTAGTGTCCCTCTGGAATTCAGGGCTTTATTTTTATATATTTATTTTTGTGGTACTGGGGACTGAATCCAGGGCACTCTACCTCTGAGTTACACTCCCAGCCCTATTTTTTATTCTTTATTTGGAAACAAGGTCTCACTAAGTTGTGGAGGGGGCCTCACTAAGTAGCTGAGGCTGGCTGCAAACCTGTGATCCTGCTGTCTCAGCCTCCCAAGTACTGGGATTATAAGTGTGCGCCACCACGCCCGGCGAATTCTGGGCTTTAAAAAAACAATATCCAGTACGGGAAAGATGGTGCTCAGAGGCAGGGGGTAGAGGAGACCCCCAAGTTCAAGGACGTCTGCTGCACCTTCCTCCTGGCCTCCCAGGACCCCTCTGCACAAGCCATTGTCCTGCAGTCTACAGCACACACCCATCTCACAAAAGCTGGTCCCTCAGATTTGGGAGCCTTTCTACCTCGCCTGCAGGCCCGGGAGCGCTGTGGTCTTGCCTGAACCCTACCAGGGCCATCACATGGGTCACTGGGGTGGGGGAGGTGGGGAGAACCCCACATAAGGCCTGTTCCATTTTAGCTAAGCCCCCTCCAGCAGGCAGCTCCATGCAGCTTGGCGTCCCTGAGACTGTGTTCTCTTTCAGCAGGTTCAAGGAGTTCTTGGCCTCTCCCCTCTTGAAAGGCTACACTCCTTCCCTGACCCTGCTTCAGGCGAGGGGTAGATGCTAGTGGACCAGAGGCTAGCATCTTCCCAGTGGTGGGAGGACTTTTTGAGCCTCTCCAGGCCCACAGGACAAAGGGCCCAAGAGCAGCGGGCCCTCTCTCTCCTCAGGGGCACACCCTGCTAGATCTGGGGAAGCCCCAGGCTCCCCTGGCAAGGGAGGCTCCAGAGCCACCGGCATAATGGCCAGCAAGGCTGAGCCCTGAGCTGGGGGACAGGTTGGGCTGGGCGCCCTCTGGCTGCTCAAGCCAAGCAGAGGAGGACCTGGGGAGGGCTGGGCTGGCAGGAAGGGGCTAGCCCAGATGGTACTGTGCCCACCCCAGGGCCTCCTGTATCCTGCCCACCAGGTTACAGCTGGGTTCATGCTCCACATGCCCTTCTCCCCCACACGACCCCCGGACGTCTGAGAACAAAGAGGACAACCTGGGTTGGACCCCGATCCCAGCAAGAGTCCAGAAGGGGCTGCCCCAGGGCCTGGCCCCACCCCTCCTCCTCAAAGTGGGATCTACCCGGAGAGACACTCTCCTGGGGGCCCTTGGAGGGCAGGAAGCCCAGAGCCCACCCCAAGAGGGTGTCTGGGGGAGCAGGAGGCTCCTTCCTCACCTCCCTCTTCTCAGCTGGTTCCCACCTCCCACCCGCTCAGCCTCAGAATGAAAAGTGGGGCAGGAGGAGGTGAGAAGCCCTGCCGGCTGAAGGCAGACAAAGGGGAGGCCCCTCCAGGCTTCCTGGGTCCTCTGCCCGACTCCCTCCCCTTTCGACTCCCCACCCCCAGCTCCTTTTCACAGCAGGAAAGAGGCCGGCTCCGGTGGGGAGGGAGTTGCCACCCAGGCTGCAGCCGGTGGAGAACCGGGGTCCCTGACCTGCCGTCCACTGGCTCGGGGTGCCAGTGGTGGCCAGAGCTGCCAGTGGGGACATGGGGTCCTCTGAAACAGGCACCCATCTCGGGCTGAGTAAGGGGCTTATTCTCTATGGTGACCGATGGTCAGGAGGGGAGAAGTGGTGGAGGGGGACACTGAGGCAGGTAGGGGACGCCGGGTGGGGGGGCCCCTTCACAGCGCCCGGGTCCCGGTTACCAACCAGTAATTTGTTAGGGCGGCAGAAGGGGCAGGGAGGAATGGTCTCTGAAGCTTGAGGGGGTTCAGGCCTGCCGCCCCAAAGGGGGTCTGGGGGATGCTAGTGCTCTGCATCCTCAGGAGAGCGAAGCCCGGGCCGCCAGCGGCCCCCAGGGGCACTCGCCGCCGAGCTGCCGGCTCCGGGCTCGCCACCGCCGCCGGGCTCACCTGCATCTCGGGCGCGCCGTCCGTCCACTCGGCTCGGTCACCAATCGCATGTCTCTCCCAGCGACCCGGCCCCAGCCCCTGCCCAGCCCCCTCCTCGCTCTCCTCCTCCTCCTCCGACACCTCCGCCCGGCAGTCCGCGCGCTCGTCTGCCCTACGCGGGCGGGAGCCAAGCCGGACCCGGGGCAGCAGCCCGGGAGTGGGGAGGCGGAGGCCGCGGCCGCGGCGGGCGGAGGGCGGGCGCGCTCAGGACGTGCGACGCCGGCTCGGCGAGCCTGGTTCTGCGCCCCCGGCCGGCCTGCAGCCGCGGCCACCGCCTCTGCCGCTGGGGCCGGGGTCGAGGCCGGGCGCGCTCCGCAGCGGGGCCAGGGCCGGCGGGCAGCGGCCGCGCATGCTGCTCGGAGCCCCGCGTCCGGAGAGGGGCCGGGGCGGCGCGGGCGCGGACTCCGCGCGCTCCGGGGCCGGGACCGGGACCGGCTGCCGCCGCCGCCTGCGCTGCCGCCCGCCGCCCGCTCCGGCTCCCGCGCCGGCTCCCGCTCGGGCTCCGCGCTCTGCCGCGGCGCGGGGAGGGAGCGCGAGGAGCGAGCAGCGAGCCAGGAAGGAGGAGGGACCGAGGGAGGGAGGGCGGGCGCGAGCGAGCGAGCGGCAGGAGCCGGGCGGGGGAGGAGAAGGCGCGGCCGCAAAACCGAGGGGGGCGGCGAGGTCTCCTTTCAGCGAAGCGGGCGCAGAGCAAGGAGCGCCCCAACCGCTGCCCCGCACCGCTGGGGCCGGGAGCCTGGCGGGGAGGGGGGCGCAGGGAAGGGGCGCGCCCCACTCCTGCACAAAGCAGCGCCGCTCTGGCTCCCAGGCTCCCTGCTAGTCCCGGGCCGGCCCGGCCCCAGGGGATCCGGCCTGCGGTCCTCCCCGGGTGCGTGCACCCGTTCGCGAGTGATTGTGTCCGACCACATGCCTGTGCATGTGAGCGCGTGCGTTCACACGTATTGACTGGGGCCACTGCACACTGCCGTGTCGACGGACACACGCGCGAGGACGGACAGGGCTCGCCCCCTGGCCAGAGTTGTTTGGAGGACGGCATGGGAAGGATCAGACCCAGACCCCCTATCCTGCACTTCTCGGAAAAAAGTCCGCGAGCCCCTAGGAGGCCCACATCCTAGGATCCTTGGGGCGCGGCCGGCAGAGGGGGAAGCCCCGGAGGAGTGCGAGGGAGCCGCGCTGGCTCCGCGGTTCTCCCCTGGCCGGTTCGGCTTCCGCATTTGCGGCCCGGGTCCCCGCCCAGCCTGGCTTTCTGTCCAGCAGAGGGCAGCGGGCCTCTCCGGCCGGCGGCACTGCACCCAGTGGCCAGCAGAGGGCAGCGCAGAGCCTCGGTCTGCGCTTGGCGGTTTCCCACTTGGCTCCCCAAAGGTCTGGTCTGGGGGATCCTGGGCTGGAGCCACATCTTCAGATGGCCCCAAGGAATAAGGCTTTTCCTCTGAGAGCCAGATCCTCCTCGACTCAGACTGACAAGGCTGATGGGATGCCTCCAGCGGAGGCTACCCCGGGGCCCTCACCTCCTTCCACTGAAGGCGACTCCAGATGCCCTTTACCGCCAAGCCGGTCTTATTAGAATCACCACCAGTGCTGACACCACCAGGCACAGTGGCCCCCTCTCTGTTAGCACATTAGTACTCTCTCCATCAGCACATTAGCGCTTCTGGTATCTTGAGTGGGGATTCCAGCCCTGGGACGGAGAAGACTAGCCCGAGTCCTGTCTGTCTCTGGGCTGACCCAGGACCATCACCCTGTGCCTCAACCCTCTCCCAAGAAGCCTGGCATTCACGACAGAGGTGTCTGGCTGGCACGAGGAGCCCCCCACCCCCACCCCATGGAAAGGCGTGCTTTCCAGAGTTCGGCCTCACACACACAGCCCAAGGAGTGGCACAGACCTTCTGTTCCAGCTCAACCGGCTCTGGGTCCCGCTCAGCCTCACCGCCACACCACTGCTCTGCACGGCCCAGCCTGGTGAATTCTCCTGTCTTCCATGTCTACATCCATCCTCATCCCAGGCCTAGCCAGAGCCCCTTCCCAGCACGTCCGCGCTGGGCCGCGCACTGCTGCGCTCATCCTCCAGCAACCCCGGGAAGAGGCGCTGTGTGGTTCCTCGGGCTCAGGGAGGTTAGGTGACTTGCCCGTGGTCACACAGCTCCTAAGGCATGGAAAGGGAATTTGAATCGCTGAGTAAGCCAGTAGGCAGGCCTGGCAGAGGGACTTACAGGTGGGAGGGGAGGCGGGGAGGCGGACACAGGAGTCCCCTCCCTGCCAGAGCCCAGCGCGGGCGGCTCCCCAGCCCTTCAACTCCTTGCCGCCTGGACCCCTCGCAGTCTCCCAGCTCCCCCACCCCGGCTGTTTGTGAGTTACCGGTGAGCTCCCGCCCTCCCGCGCCTCCTCCCACCAGCCCGACAGGAATAGACGCTCCCCAGCTCCTCCGTAAAGGCTCCGCCAGACCCGCTGCGGGGCGGGGGGCGGGGGCGGGGGCTATTCCTGGTGCGGCGACTGACGCAGGCAAGGCGCGGCCACCGCAGCTCTCCGCCCCCACTCACCTGCTCCCTGCCTCAGTGGTCTCGCCGGAGAAATGGGGGAGAGCCCATCGCCCCCACCCCCAGCTGCCGGCGGTGGAAGCTGGCGTCCGAGGGTGGGGTCTTTTGGCACCCGCAAGGATGGATCCCTTGGCGTCTCGGAGGCCGCGGGGATTTCGCGGAGCTGTGTCTGCAAGGAGCTACCCCTCGGCCCTAGTCCTTCACTGCCCACTGGAGGCGAGCCACTTCCCCTTCCCTGTCTCCTCAAGAAATGAGCCTCCCACACCTCCAGGCCTTATTCAGAGATGTGGGGAGGGGTGGCTTCAGGGGAAGGACTTGGAGGAAAGAAAGGCTTTTTTGAAGGCTTGTCCCAAGCCTGGTCCCTGCCCTTGTTACTCCAACCCCCAAAGGAGGAGGCTATCTCTCCGCCCTTTCTAGTGGGGTGGTCCTCAGCCTAGTGTCCTCGGGGCTCCCAAAGCCATCAGGATGGCCCAGTCCAAAACTTCTTTGGCACAACCAGGAGATCCTGTCCCAGAGCTCCAGCTGAGGAATGCCCGGCCCTCTCCAAGTTTTATCCTTGGTGGTCCACCTGCTGGGCATGCCCTCTTCAAGATCAAACCAAGACCAATATCTTCTATTCCTGCCTCTCCTCCCCAGATGTCAAGGCCCTCCTTTCCTCCCTCTCTGTCCTCAGACTTGGAGCTCCCAAGGACAGGTCTGAGACTCCTGTCTCACAGGTGGGCACATGGCAGCTCCTGGCTTTAGGGTGAGAACTCAGTAAGTCCAATAAAGCAGGAGCTGACAGTTACAACATGTGCATCCCAGCAAAGCAGAAAGGCTGGAATGGGTTTGCAAGGGACTCTGGAAGAGCAGAGGAGGCTCTCTCACACATATTTGGCTGACCTCTTTTGTAAGCCAGGCTGTGAGCTTGTGAGCTGTACTTTTTTTTTTTTTTTTTTTTTTTTTTTTTTAGTGGTACTGGGGATTGAACCCAGGGCACTCTACCAGAGAGCTAGATCTCCAGCCCTCTTTTTAGGGGCACACTACCATGGAGCTACACACCCAGACTTTTTTTTTTGAAACAAGGTCTCATTAAGTTACCACATTCGGATTTCAAACCTACAATCAATCCTCTTGTCTCCGCCTCTCAAGTACTGGGTTTACAGGCATGTGCCACTGTGCCTGGCTTCTGTACTTTACACTCCTCACTGCAAGATTAGCATTGCAGTCCTCATGATGCAGATGAGGAAGGGAGAGTGAGTGACTTGCCCAAGTTCACTCTTGTGCCTACTGGGTAGAGCTGGGCTCTGAAGCTCTTTGTGTGCTGATGTGGGAGCCCAAGCCCTGCTCTCAGGTCACTCTAGGAAGCTGAGGATGCAGGAGGTGGGGCCCGGTGGGGATGGAGCTCCCCTGGGGCACTCCGGGGCCTGCCTGCACGCCTGCTCTGGGCTGGCCCTGCCTGCATCTCAGCAGCTCACAGCGTTTTACGATGATGATTATTTCTGAAGGCACTTGAAATTAATGATGGTTCTAAAATGGCTGGGACAACGGAGTCATTGCTGAGACCTCTAATTAGCAAGAAAAATGGAGAACAGAGCCGGGAGGCAGGCGGGGGCTGGGCAAGCAGCACTGGGCATGGAACAGGGTCTGGGGGTGGGGTGGAGCTGGCACCCAGGCCCTCTTGTAGCTGGGTGCTCAGGTGAACCCATTTTCCACTTTATGCCACAAATTAACTTCTAACCTTGCTGTGTGACCTTGAGGGGATCGCTGCCCCTCCCTGGGCCACAGTTTCCCCAATGATGCACCGGGGGTGTTCTGGGGGTATCTAAGCTCGGGACTCTGTGGTCCTGCCTAGACAGTGGGATGAGGGGCCTCAAGCAGCTCTTGGGGGGCTAATGTCACTGAAAGGCTGAATCCCAGAAGGGAGGGGGCCCACATAGCCCCTAGGAGGCACAGTAGAGGCCCCAGCCTCCCCCATGTTGGGATGGCTGAGGCCACTCATGTAATGAAGTCCTGGAGACTTGGGCTAGGGTGAGGGAGATGGAGAGGGGGCTGGCAGGGCACAGGTCACAGCCCTGAGCTGTCACAGTGAGGGAGGGGTACCCCAGGGGACAGAGCTGTGCCGGGCTTAGGGCCTTCCTGCCTTCTCCTAACCCCCTCCCCCAAAGCAAGAAGGGACTCGGGGACACCAGGGTCATGCAAGGGATTCCCCCCTCCACATCCTTTGTGGGGCAGCCAGCACAGAGAGGGGCTCGGGGGCTCAGCGGAGGAGGATCTCCCCCACAGTGTGAAGACTGTCAGGGGGACACCCACAGAGGCTGAAGCCAGGACTCCAAGGGCAGGGATGTAGCACTTAATTTCAGTACCCTTTTCCTTGGTGCCTCTATAGGCTTCTCAGACCCTCTGATCTTCTCTTCTCCTCCTCTTCTTCTTCCAATTCAGGGCCCTCTGTGGCCCCTTCCAGAGCCTGCTCTGAGAACCCCATCTCCCCCTCTGAGCTGAGTCCTTGGGCACCCTGGGCCTCAGTTTCCTCCTCTGTCAGACGAGTCTGTAAGCGGATCTCATGGCTCAGGGAGTGTGCGGATCCCACGACTCAATGCACACCCAGTAGGTACTGGACATTGAGCCAGACCCAGAGCACAGTGGTACTTGGTAAATTTGGGTACTTTTAGGTTATCCTGCTTACTGGGATGGCCACTCTCTGCCCCCAGCCCCTCCTCTGTTAGCTAGAGGTCTATCCTAAGGTCCTTTTCAGCAGCCTGCTGGTAGAAGCTTGGACAGACCTCTGTGTCCTCTGAGAACTGGGAACACCCGGAGGGCACGGATTGATCTTGTGTCTCCTCCAGTTTGCACAGCGAGCCCAGAGCCACTGCGGAGGGTCCGATGTGTGCAAATTAAACCTGACTAAATGCATTCCTCAGCAAGGAACAGCGGGTCCTCTGGAGAAGGGGGCCCGGCCCCCTTCTGAATCCTCGACTCACTTCCGCTCACCTTTGCTGGAATGCTTCCAAGCGTGAGTGACCTGTCACTGTCTAGAATCAATGCCGCCAGCAGCCCTCCATGTGCATCGCACTGAGAACTAGAGGGAAGGCCACTGGCTCTTGGAGGACTCAAGTCCTGGCAGAGAAATGGCACTGGGCTGGCCTTTCTCAGCCTTCCCGCAGCCCCACTGAGCAGGGCTGCCTGGCTGCAGCGTCCACAGTGGCAGAGAAGTAAGAAATCTGTCTGGGGCCAGGCAGAGAATGGGACATGTCCACCCTGCCCACTCCCAAGTCCCTCCAGGAAAATACCTGCTCTGCAAACCTCATCGTCCCCTCTGAGCCGGGCTTCATGTCCTTGGGCATGGGCCAGTGGCTCAAATTACCACAGGATGCAGTGAGCTGTGCTTAAGAAGTTGGGGAAGTGTGGGCCCCATTAAAAAAAATATTAAATTGGAAGCAAAACCAAAAATGTAAATAGAAAAAGTAATTCATGCAAAGGGCCCACTCCCCAGCTCTTTGGGACCTGGCTCTGAGCTTGGCAGAGCAGCGCCCCCTGAGAGCCCGGGCTGGGCCGTCCCCATGGAACACGTCAGCGAGCCTGAGCTAATATGTGCAAACAGGCGGCACTATTAGCAAATCCATTCATTAAGTGCCTGTCTTGAGTTCTGGTGTGCTCGAGACTTGTTTATTAACTTAAGTCAGAACTTGTTATTAACTAAAGTCAAAGACAGCGTGGCAGCCTGGGAGATGCCCAGCTTCAGAGCCTAGCAGCCTTTGGGTTCCAGTTCCTATTCTGTCTCTAACTGCTGTGTGACCCTGGATAAGTCACTTTGCCTTTCTGAGCCTCAGCTGCCCTGACCCAAGCAGCCCTAAGATGACCTGCAGTGGTCCCTGCTTTCTGCTAGTCTCCCTCTTCTTGAGTGTGGGCTGGACCCACTGACTCCCTCCTACTGAGAAGAACAGGGCAGGAGGGATGGGATGTCACTTCCAAGATTAGACTACGAAGAAGTTGTGGCTCCCATCTCGGGTGTCCCCTGTCGATGGCTTGCTTGTCTGCTGAGGGCCCCAGTTGCCACATTCAGAGCAGCCCTGTTGAGATCACATGACTCTAGTTGACACCCACAACCCCAGAGAGACCTTCCGATCTCACTGCGAGAGTGAGTTTGGGGCAGGTCCTCCCGGAGTGCGGCCACCCTGACGGCAGTCTGGAGAGAGACCAGAGCTGGGGTGTGTGTGTGTGTGGGGGGGGTCGCCTGGATTCCTGCCCCGTGGAAGCAGTGAGAGAACACTTCTTTGTTGCTTTAAACCACCACATTTGGAAGTAATCTTTTATGCGGCAACAGGTAACCAATACATGCTCCGCGTGCTAAGTGGCGCAACAGTCTTTCTGGCGGCGGCTGGGGACACCGAGATAATGGATAACGCAGGTGAAGTGCCTGCGGCCAGTGGAGCCAGGGTGGCACAGCCACGTGAAGGGCTCTGGTGGAGCTGAAAAGATGCACATCCTATGACCCACAGCTCCCGTCCTAGGTGTGTTTCCCCGAGAAACAAGAAGGCAACTGAGAGAGCACTCACAGCAGTGCTGTCTGGAGTAGTGGAAAGCCGGAACCGTCCCACATGCCTGTCGCCTGGAAGGGGAATGGATTCATTCGTTCATTCATTCACTCAACAAACATTTGCTACAGCTCCGTGCCCCCAAAGGCCCTGGTCTAGTGAGTAAGACTCAACCCAGTGTACTGCAGGCTGAGGTGAGAGAAGTGGGGGTGTCTGAGTACACATGCAGCAGGCGCTGGGGAGTCAGGACAGATATCTAGAAGACAGCAAAGGATGCACTGAAATCAAAGGGCAAGAAGGAGCCTGTCAGGTGTACAGATGGCGCCCTGGGCAGAGAGGACAGGTTCAAAGGCTTGCCCTGAGATGGGGGGTGACAGGTGGCCCCGAGGAAGGCACGGTTGGCCAAGGGGATGCCCGCCTGGCCGAGAAGGGGAGCGGGGCTGAGGGTGCTGCACCCCCAGGGAGGGTGGCTGCCTGCCTGCCTCGTTCTCCAGCCTCCTGGTCCCCGTGTCCTCCTGGGCCCTTCTCCAGAGGGATTAAGAGCAGGGGAGTTCCAACCATAACGGAGCATGTAATTATGTGCAAAAACCAAGGAGGGCTCCTTAATAATTGATGGTGGGAGACAGTAAATATCGGCAGAGGCACCCGGCTGCATCGCCCCGTCCCGTCTGGCTGGGACCCAGGGCGGCCGCCTGGCCGCTAATATGCCTATAAATTATTGAACTTATAAAGAAGAAAGCAGGTGTCATGTCGCACCCATAAACAGCTTGTTAGCTAAGACTAACGAAGGGGCGGCCGGCCGCTTGGCATTGCGTCGGCTCCCTCCACACCCTCCCTGGTTCCAGAAGGAGACAGATGAGGGGTGGGTGGGGTGGGAAGCTGTGAGCCTGCTGGCCCCAGTCCCCTCCCACCACTTGACCCACTGTGGAGTCAGGGGGTGCCAGGGCCGGGGGAGGAGGTTCAGAGACACAAAGAGCCAGAAGCGGGGCGTGAGCAGCAGAGGGTGGCTGGGGGGCCTGGGGAGCTGTGGGCGAGCTGGGAGGGGCTGGGGGCCGAGTCAGACACTCAGGGTCACCTCCCAGGGAAGCCACCTGCTGACGGTAACCTTCGCAAACCTCCTGCCTTCTGAACTTCCCATTCATTCTGGCTTTTCATTCAGTTTCCTGGGGATGGTCATGCCTGTCTTGGAGGGTTGCGGGGAGGGTCCTAGGAGTGCACGCGTGTCACAATGCACAGTAGGCCCCCACGAATGGCTGCTCCCTGCTCCCCCCGTCCTCCTCATCTCACAGGGACCCCTAATTCGATCAGGCCTAATGAGGCTTCCCTCTTCCAGGCTGTTTACAACGCTCCATTAAGGCTCGAGCCCAGGACAGTAGCGGGAGGGGACAGCTGAGGACAAGTTGCTAGGGCCTGGCCCACCCCACACGCCACCATCTACAGGACCCCCACCCCAGGGAGGCAGGGCTCTGGGGCCAGAGCTGCTGCAGAGGGAGGCCTCCGGGGGGGGAGGTGGGGAGTAGGGACAGGGCTTGCCATGTCTTGGAACCCCATTGTCCCTTAGAGACCCCTTGGCTCTGCCAAGGGCCACAAGAAGCCGGGGGGGGGCAGCCTGGGCCGAGGGAAGATGCCTGGCCTGGGGTGGGGGCTGCTGGACTCTCCATAACTGGCTCAGTGCCACACAGGGCGTGGCCTAAGCCTGTCCCTTGGGATTGTTCAGCATGCAGGTCCCTCTCCTCTTGCTGCTCCTCCTGGCACCCATCTATCACCTACCCCTGGGGTGGGGGTGGGTGGGCGGGTGCCTGCAGTGTCGGCAGGGTGGCTTGGTCAGACAGTAGATGGAGGAGCCGGGATCACACAGGTCATATGTAGGGGAACAGGCCCTCATCTGTCTGCTTTCCAAGCTTGTGACTCACTGGATGGGAGGGACGAGGCCCCCAGGGTACGGGAGAGAGCAAGGCAGCAGGACCCCGGGGCAGGTGACAGTGAACTTGATTAGGTGTCTGGACAGCACTGGATGAGGACAGCTGTGAGGCTGGACCAGGCAGGAGAGCAGGGATGTGCGTGGTGTTGGGGGAGGGCGGGCCCCTGTAGGAAGGCTGGTACCCCTCGATCTAGGTTCAACCTCAGCAAGGGCTGCTGGAACATCAGCAATGACCAGCCTGTACCCTGGGATCAGGAGGCCCCGGGGGAGGGGGGAGCCTGGTGCCCCATCTCTGCAGATCCTAAAGGCTGTGCTCTGACTACTTGGGTGTGTCGCCCCCTCTCCTGCCATTCTTGGGTGTGCCACCCTTCCTGTCCTACAGAGTCCCTCACGCGTGGAGGTCAGAGATACTGAGGTGCTGCCCACCACAGCACTGCAGTCCAAGGTTTACACTCCCAGGGGAGCCACAACTGGGCCTAGGTGGCAAGCTGGAGGGAAAATTTTTGTCCCCACAGACGGTGCCATCTCCAAGCAGGACACATGGGCTTTCTGAGCCTCTGCCTCAATTCCTGGGGCAAGTTCCCTCATCTGCCTGTCTCATTTCCAAGGGGCCACGAGGATCTGATGAGGTAATCCATTCAGAGCCTTGGACCAGCCCAGCAGAGTCAGCCCTCCAGAGAGTGAGTCCTTGTCACCAGGAGATTCGTCGGGGCGTCATGGGGATCTAGTTTTTGTTTTGTGTGTTTCTTTGTTTTGTACTGGGAATGGAATCCAGGGGCATTCTACATTTGAGCTATACCACCAGACCTAATTTTTTTTTTTCGGTACTGGGGATGGAACCCAGGGGGAATTCTACCTCCAAGCTATACCCCCCCCAGCCCTATTTTTTATTCTTTATTTTGAAACAGGGTCTCACTAAGTTGCAGAGGGCCTCACTAAGTAGCTGAGGCTGGCCACAAACCTGGATCCTCCAGTCTCAGCTCCCAAGTACTGGGATTACAAACGTGCACCACCACACCTGGCTCCCCCAGCACTATTTCATTTTTTATTTTGAAACAGGGTCTCACTAAGTCGCTGAAGGTCTTGCTAAGTTGCTGAAGACTGACCTTGAACTTGCGTTTCTCTTGTCTCAGTCTCCCAAGTATTGAGATTATAGGTGTGCACTACTGTGCCTGGTTTCCATTTCGATGATTTTGAAAACTGTAACTGTGCTGTGTTATAGATCTGTGTGCTGTGTGTCAGGGTTAGACGTGTGTCCTCTCTGTCATCAGTGTTAAGGGTGGTGTCCTGGGCAGGACTCTGCATCTCCTTTCATTCTTCAAGCCCCAGTGGTCCATGGCCCAAATCCCAGCCCCTATTCAGAGCTTCCCAGCAGGTAGGATAGGAGCAGCGGCAGGGCTGTGCCCTCCTTCCCTACCTCTTCTCTGCCCAGGTTGCCTGGTGGATGACCAGAGCCTAGAGGGCAGGTGGGGAGGGAGGCTGCCCTGGTTCCAGGAGTCCAGAGGACAGACCTGTGTCTGCTTGCTCTTTCTGGGCCCATCACTGCCTGTGGCCCTTCTGTCACCTGGGAAGTGATCCTGGCCTTGGTGGGGGTATGAACAACTTCAGGACGTTAGGCAGCTAGTTAGAAATGCTCAGGACAGGGCAAGATTGGGTCCCAAGGGGAAGTTGAGCAGGTCCTCATGAATGGAAACATGGAACTCCCTGCCTAGCTGCAGTTAGAGGACAGCAGGGATATCAGGAGGCTGCCCTAGCCCTGACAACCCTGGTGCTTCACTTAGGCACCAATGGGGAAGTTTCCAACATGGCTGAAACTGCGCAGACGCACTAAGCGATGGCGCAAAAAGAGATAGTGGCCTCCCCAGATGCATATGCATGAGGGGGAGGCTTCCAGACTGAACAAAGCCCGCCACGCGGAAGACACCAGGCTTCTCCACTCCAGAGAGTGGCTGCTCCAGACCCTCTCTCTGGATCATCCTCCTCTGTTCCTTGTCGTCACCCACTCAGGGGAATGAACCGTTCTGGACCCTCTCTCTCAAATGTAACCCCTTATTCAAAACCTTCTCTTAAATTGTATCCCCAAGTCCTTCAAATCTCTTCTGCTCCCTTCCCCTAGTTGTGCTTTCTGTTTAAAATCTTTCTCTTGGGAAGCAAGAATTGAAGAAGAGATGACCACCCTCTAACAGGAGAGTAAGAAAGCAGTCAGTGCGGGACTCTATGCTGACAGGACGCCGGGTCCAGAGCAGGGCGAGCCGGGGTGCTGAGCCCCCCACCTCTCATTGGCCACTTCTGCAGCGGTTCCAGTGCTGTGCTGGCTTCCTTGACTTCCTCAGCCACACATGCAGGGGGCTGCTGTGCCAACCTCACAGATGAGAAAACTGAGGCCCAGAGAGATGCTGTGCCTTGCCTTGGCGGAGCCAGGACCAGCAGCCTGCCCGGCCCTGGTGACAGAGCCCTGAGTGGGACTTCTCCACGAGGCATATGATGTGGCTCAAGCCGATGACCAGAGGCGGAAAGATCCAAATGGACTCAGACTATAGGAGGGCTCCGTACAGTCTCAAATCAAAATATGGGCGTGCACACTCAGACGCAGTGTGTTCACACCACCTGCTGGGGCGTGAAAACCAGCCATAAATACCTACACTGCCGAGGTGGCTCATCAGGCAAGTGGGGCGACGGGCCTGGTGTGCCCTCAGGAAGTTCCCAGTGACGCATAGACTGCAGACCCCCCTCTGCACACCCAGACACACCTCCTCCCACACACACAGAGGCGGAACAGGCAAGTCCAGGAGCCTCAGTCCTCCCCCACCCAGCGCACTCCTCAAATCTAGAGGCTGAGGGGCCCTGTTGGGTCCCCATGCAAACGCTCCACAATTAGGGCCACAAGAGTCCCAGGCACACAGTGGGGTGAAGGTGTGGGTCTCAGGCAGAGGGTGGCTTGCCACTCAACACACCAGCACCCCGCACTTTCTGCGCTCCAACTTGGCAGTGGAATTTGCACATTTCCTCAGTGTGCTGGAGGTAGAGGGGCTGTGTGTGCGTGTCTCACAGCTAAAGATAAATGCCAGCAAATGTCTGAAGTGTGGGAAGCCTCGTGAACAAATTCAGGGCTCCTGTGTCCCTTCGTCCTCCCAGCCTGAAGCCGGCCGGTCATGATAGTGCAGGGCTGCTGAGTGAGTGGTATGCCCACACTCACCACACCCGCACGTGCCTGCTGGTCCCCCAGGAGAGCCGGCTCCACTCCCACTTTAGAAGGGCCTGTCCTTCAGCCAGCAGTTAGCTCTGGGAATGGAGGAATAAACAGAAGCAAAGAGAAAGGCCTTGCCGGTCATGACCCTTGTGGTGGACGCTGGCCAGCCTTACTGGAGTGCAGAGGAGGGGACCACGTGGGGTGTACAATAGCAAATACCCCTCAGGCACCTCTGCCCCCAGCACAGCCTCAGTTTGGCTAACAGCCCAGGGTAAGCCTAGCGAACGAGCGAGTACATGGGCAGGCCTCAGTTTCCCTATCTGCAAATTGGGGACGGCGCTGCTTGTTGTGTCTGCCCTTGTAGCAGCTGGGAGTGGGAAGACAGGAGAAAGGCAGTTGAAGGGATTTCTGCATGAGCCTGGCAGAGGGGTGATGGGGCAGCCACCCAGCTGCCAAAGGGCAAAGGTATCCAGCCCCAGGAAATTAATGAACAGTCAGTAAAGGCTGTGATAGCATGGTCCAGGCATGTGGCCCAGAGGGGACCTCGCCCAAACACACAGACCCCAGTCCCACCCACAGCAGCGTGCAGAGGCATACACACCCATCCACACACATGGATGTGCACCCAGAGACCAGCACACTTGAGGGCTCACTCTGGTTCCAGTCCCACAAGGAGGCCTGCTTCCCAGCCCTCCGTTGTCATGGCAACAGAGAGCTAAGTGTGGGACAGGGATGGGGAGGAGAAAAGGGCTAAGGGGACCGACCTACCACTCAGAGTGAAGCACCTGTGTACAGGCCACACCTCTGCAGACAGGTGGGGTGCTCATGGGCAGGGCCACTCCCTCCTCTTTACACCCTGAAAATAGGCTACACCTCTGCAGACAGGCGGGGTGTGTATGGGCACACTTCCACTTCCAGGAGAGCCAGGCCAGAGGCCACCAACCTTCTCTCCAGGGGATATAAACCCACACCTGGCAAGACCTGAGAGCCAGCTCTGCCCCATACCTCCCTGCTGAGGGTCTGCAGGACAGTCTGCCCATCTCTAGCGCCCAGCTCAAGTGCCCACAGGACAAATCTCCTCCACTGGGCCCCTGAGGCACCGTGGCCCCCAGGAGCATCCCAGGAAGGACTGGAGCTCTGATGTTCAGCCAGGGAAGGTAGTCTCTTCTGAACTGGGCCCAGAGAGCAGGCAGGCCCCGAGGGAGTAACGACGTGCCAGTGCAGAGTGTGGGGGCCGGCAGAGTGTGGTCTGCACAGGTGCACGGCGGGGCCGCACTGCCCAGTGTGGGGTCACAGGCAGAATACCGCCAGAGGCAGAGCGGGAGCCTGGACGCTCTTCCCAAGTCTTCCTCCCCAGCACTGGGGCCCATGAGCAACTCCCTGTGGAGAGCCCCTGTGACCACAAGACCAAGGGCTCAGCTGAGGGCCTCCTCCAGGTGGAGCAGGGCAGTTCCCAAATGCTAACACCCCGCACTGCTCTGTGGGAGCAGGTGGGGGCCAGTGGCATCTCGCTGAATGCTATTCCAGGAGGCTCAGGAAGGGCCCCTGCGAAACCACGCACCCCTCTGCTGCCCCACCCGCACCCTTCTCTTTCCGGTCTGCTTCGCCCTTCCCTCCTACCACTCCCTCTTCTTTCCTTGTATCTCCCTATCATTGTTCCTTTATTTTCAGCCCTCAGCACTTTTCCTGAAAGAGAACAGCTGGGCTGCTGGAGTCACAGAGGAAAAAAAAATTTTTTTTGACTACTTTGCAGATTCCTCTTCTCTATGAAAATGGACAGTATCATTGCCAACGGATGGACAGACAGATGGTGAGGTGCTTATTTCCTTGCCTCCTTTCCTGGGGCTCTGTACTGGGGCGTCTAGGAAAGTCGGGGTCAGACAGTGGCTGGCAGGGAGGGGTGCTTAGTGGGGAGGACTAGAGGATCGGGGGTGAGCAACTGGGTCCCTCGGTATCGTCATTACTCCCATTTTACAGACAAGGAGACTGAGCCCCGAGATCACCCAGATACCACAATGTTTACAATATTGACATTAACCGTAAGAGCTAGCATGGAGGGGCACGTCCTGCATGCCAGGCACTGGATTAGATGTGTCATACGTATTAGACCTATGGGGCAGATACATTATTACAGGTGACATCTTTCAGAGAGGGAAACTGAGGCTCAAAGAAGAGATGTCACTAGCCTAAGGCCGCACGGCTGGGCCAGTAGAGCTGGACTGCCGGTCCATGCCAACGTGCACAGGCCACTCTGCCAGCTGCCCCTCTCGCCTCCCCCCAGCCGCTGGAAGTCTGAACCCACTTCCGTCCACATCCTCACTCCATGCCCACACTCCCATGTCCATCACTGTTGCCAAGGGAACATTAAGCAGCAGTTCTGACCACAGCAGGACCTGGCCTGATCCTGCCCCAGCCCGACTGCTGTGGCCAAGGGGCACGGAGGGCCAACCACCCGTCTCAGGGCCTCAGAGCCCTTGCCATGAGACAGGGGACTGGGCAGGTCGAGTCTTAGGTAGCAACAAATGAGGTGGGGCCACGGCCCCAGGGCCATGGTGATCCCGCCCCCCTTTCCCAAGGGTCTCCCCTTGCTCAGCCAGTTCTCCAGATCAGGAGACCTCAAACAGGCCCCTGCTCTCCAGTCTGACCCCTACTGATCTGCTAAGCAGAGGACCCCAGGAGAGGGACAGCAGGAGCCGGGTCTGGACCTCAAACCTGTTGTCCTATACTCCAGCGGCCCCAGCAATCCTGCACTCACACCTGGGAGCCCCCTGAAGGGCCCGGGAGGCTCTCAGCTCTGCGCTACTGTGGCTCTTGATCTGCGTCTGATCTGCATCATTGTCCCAAGTCCAAAGTTAGGGAAGTGTCTTTAAGGCACATTGAAGGAGAGAGGTCACCTGGAGCAGACATAAGGGTGACACAGGGGAGCAGTTTGCTATTTGCAAGCCCAGAACCCTCCTTGGCTGTCCAATGTAAGTGTGTGTGTGTGTGTGTGTGTGTGTGTGTGTGTGTGTGTGTGTGTGTAAGAACAACACACAGGCCAGGCAGATGGTACATGCCTGTAATCCCAATACTTGGGAGGCTGAGACAGGAGGATCATAGGTTTGAGGACAGCCTCAGCAACCTAGAGAGACCTTCAGTGACTTAGCAAGTTGACCCTGTTTCAAAATAAAAATAAAATAGTGCTGGGGGTACAGCTCAGAGGTAGAATGCCCCTGGGTTCAATTCCCAGTACAATCCTCCCACCTCAATCCCCCCCCAAAAAAAACCCAGAATGAGTGCATTGGGAAGGCTTAGTTCTAGCTCCACTCAGTCACCAAGTGACACTGGTCAGCGCACTGAAAACCCCAAGCCTCTGTTCTCACAAGAAAACCCAGAAATGTAACAATATCACTCGTATGTGTCCTATATGACATGGGGGGAAAAGGCTTTGCAAACTGTCAAGTGGTAAGCAGGGTGACATGCCGGGGTCATGCTGTCCCTGGGGCCCTGATGTCCATTGACAAGCGCCAGGGAGGCCAATCTGATGTCCACAGCGTGGTGTGTGAGCATGCGCACAGCACGTGCACCCCTGTGTGTGTGTACGTTCCTAAGACCCGGGGGGTCTCTCTCTCTCTGTCTCTCTCTCAGAGACTATGGTACAAAGGTTGGAAGCCAGGGGGAAGAGGTAAAAGTGAGATTTCGGGATAATCTTCAAAGTGAAAAAAAATTTATTACACATCAGAAGGAGTGGGGAGGCTTAAATGGCTCCCAGGTGGGACACAGAATAAGAGTCCTCGCTGTTATTTTTCGATTGTCTCCATGCAGGGAAGACTGGCAGAGGGTCGCCATGGCAACCCTGGGCATCCAGCAGGGGGCGGCCTGGACTCCGCAGGTTGTGTCTGGGCTGAGCAGTGAGTCAGCCCATCAGAGCCCAGGGGCCGGGGAGGGGTCCAGTCCAGGCAGGACCCTGGTTCTCCAGTTCCTCCTGCTCTAGATGCCGCACAGGTTGGGAAGAGGACAGACAGGAGTTGTGTGGCCGAGGGGCCAGGCCAAAGATGCTGGAGTCGCAGGCTGGGGGCGGGATGCAGGCGGGGCTGAAGGGTTGCTGGAGGCAACAAGGAGGCCTGCAGCGTGCTCAGAGGGGACAGGTTGTGTGATGGGGTAGGGATTGTGGAGGGGCGCAGTGTGGAGAGGGTTGGGAAGGCATGTGGAGGCTTGGGTCTGGTGGTCCTCCTAGCAGCCCTTGAGCCTTGGCTGAGCAGCGTGCTTGAGGCTGAGTCCAGCACGCACGGGGCCTCAATGGTGGGCCTCAAAGGCAGGGGTGAGGCGGAGGAGGAGTGTGGAGAGGGAGAACCCTGATTGCAAAGAGCAGCTCTGCAGACCCACACACGCATGTGCACACAGACGCCACTTCTGACCGGGGGGAAGAGGGTTCTCCACCTACAGAAAGGTAGCTGTGAGCTCGCTGCCTCTTGAGCGGCTATATCCCAGAGCCTGACAGTCAATAAATATTTTTTTGAATAAGAGAATAAACGACAGAGGACTAAATGAACAATGTTCAGAAAGCCACTTGGAAGCTGTCGGAGGCAGTTAACACCTTCCCGATCATTCGCTGGCTGTTATTGGAGGAGCTAAACCTGCTAATGAAACCCAAGTGACCTAAAAATGGGACGTGACAAAGTCGCTGGCCCGGGAGGCTAAAGGAATCTCAACACCAGGTGGCCAGGGCAGAGCCAGAGCTTTTGGCAACCTAAATCTGGAGAAGGTAGCAAAAGTCTCTTCTTAGGGTCAAATGACACGAGTAGTGACTGTTAATGACAGTGTCTGCCAAGAAGGCAACACGTTGTGCCCTAGTGTTCTGGTTTCTTCCAGTTGTGCTTTGAATTAATAAGCAATATTATTTCTTGAGAGGTGGGGTACTGGGAGTTGAACCCAGGTGTATTCTACCTCTGAGCTATACCCTCAGCCCTATTTTATTTTTTTATTTTGAAACAGGGTCTCACCAAGTTGCTGAGGCTGGCCTCCAACCTGCCATCCTCCTATCTCAGCCTCTCAAGTATTGGGATTAACTAGGTTGCACCACCATGTCGTTTTCAGTTGGCTACTTTTGCCCAGTCTTGTGCCAAGGAAAAGGAGCTCCATAGGAATTGAGGAATTGGGGTTTGGCATTTAGAATTTGGGGTCTGTGGGTCTCAGGGTTGGCCAGGGCCTCAGGCACTCTGGCTGAGGTTGAGCAGGGGAGGCCTTGGGACACTTCTTAAATTCTGGAGAAGTCAAGGAAACCCAAAGCCATGGTCATCCATGCCAGAACCCTGCTCCTTGTGTCCATCGAGAGGCCTTCTGCCCCAAGGAAGGCCTGAGACTCAGAGCCTGCTCAAATAGACTGTGGAGTCAACAGGTCAAGGGCGTGCTGGGGAGCTGCTGACTCCGGGTAAATCATCTCTGTGAATCAAGCAATCAGTGAGACAAGAGCATCCCTCGCAGGGCCACCGTGGGGATCAAATAATAGGAACAAAACCGAAGTGCTTCATTAACAGCCAAGTGTTCAAAAGGAGTCACTACTAGTCCCTCTTGGTGTCAAGGATTAAACCAAGGAGCATTCTACCTCTGAGCTACACCCCTAGCCCTTTAAATTTTTTTTAAAAAAATTTTGTAACACGGTCTTGCTAAGTTGCTGAGGGTCTCCCTAAGTTGTTGAAGCTGGCCTCGAACCTGTGATCCTCCTGTCTCAGCCTCCCAAGTATGGGATCACAGGCATGCACCACCACTCCTGGCTGGGTCACTACCATTCTTGCTGCTGACACTGACCCGCTGGGTCTCTTCCCTGAGTCCCTGGGGCCTCTCGGAGCCTCAGCAGCACCCCTCCTCTGCGCTGAGGTGCGGCTGGCGGCTCTTCCATCTTCCCTGGCAACCCCACATCTCTTGCCTGCAGCTGCAGCTAGGGAAAAAGTGTGTGTGTGTGTGTGTGTGTGTGTGTGTGTGTGTGTGTGTGTGTGTGTGTGTTGCTAGAACACGGAAACCATATCCGCTATGTGACTACACCCTCCAGGTGACGTCTGTGGCTCACATCTTGCCTTTGAGCCGTTGCTCTGCAGCCGTCCCCCTCCCCACCCAGCTAAGTGGCTGCAACTCCCCCGCCACCAAGGAGTTCTCCTGGATTTCTTCAGGCCAGAGGGGGTCAACAGCAGGCCCAGTGAGAGAGAGGAAAGGAAACTGCCATGGCCGCCAACCAGTGGCTCTTCCTGGAGGGTCACCCTCGCCCTGGCTTTTGTCTGGGCTGTCTGTTTCCTCCTGTGACTGTGGCTACTTGCAAGGGCAGAGTGTGACCTCAGGGCTGACCCAGGAGATTCAGTGAATAAAGCCCTCGCTCCCATTCCAGCTACCTCACTTTGAGGAGGGGCAGATGCTGGTGGCAAAGGTGTGGATGGGGACCTCGCCCATCCCTTAACTGGAGGAGACTGAGGCCCAGAGAGGGAAAGGAGCTTGCCCAAGGCCACACAGCCCTGGGATGTGGGCCCAAGCCCGGCCTCAAGGCCCGGCCTGCTGTTCAGGCCTAAGTCACTCGAGCCGCTGTCCCCTCTCCACCAGGCCTTGCTTACTCAGCTGGGACTGATTGAGGACTCCAGGGCAGGCCTGTGGCCTCCAGCTGGGAGACGTCTTCCTGAGAGGGAAGGGAAGTTTCCAAGCGAGAGGCCAGGTCCCCGACAAGGTGGGCCACCCCGACCCCTCGGGTCCTCTCAGTGTTGAACGGAACGTTTGTTGAGCGGAATTGAGTTTGCTGTTCGATTGCAGGAGATGTAATTTGATCTGGGTCTTATGAAGCCCTTAATAAAGTTAAGGAATTACTGGTATCTGCTGCTTTTTCATTTGTTAAAGGAGGCACTGGGGTGAGGGGGGGCGTCCGTCTGCTCCTCCTGCCTCAGCTGCCACCACACCAGGCTCCTCTGGGAAAGTTGCCACCTGTCTCTGTCATCATCAAGCTAGGCTAGGACTGGCCCCGAACCCTGATCATCTAGCTGGGGGAGATGGCCAGAGAAGGGAAGGAGGTTTGACCTCCTTGGAGCTGGGAGCCAATGGGAAAAGACCCAACATCATTAAACAGGTTCTGTCCGTGTTCCCTTCAGTTCTTTCAACATTCATGGTGCTGTGCGCCAGTGTCCAGCTTTAAGGAATATTTACCAATACCCCGGTTTTCTCCTTTTAGGCGTGTGGTGGGGGACTGTACTTCCCTGTCCCCTTCAAAGTTAGGTGTGACATGTAACACTTTATTAAGTGTTAGTGGAAGTTACAAGAGGAAGCTTTAAGAGCCAGCGTGAGCTGGGCATGGTGGCGCAGGCTTGTAATCCCAGTACTGGGGAGGCCAGGAGGATCCCAGGAGGATCTCAGGAGGATCGCAGGAGGATCCCAGGTTCAAGGACAGACTCAGCTACTTAGTGGGACCCTCCGCAACTTAGTGGGATCCTGTTTCAAAATAAAGAATAAAAAATAGGGCTGGGGGTGGAGCTTGGAGGTAGAACACCCCTGGGTTCAATCCCTAGTAACACACACACACACACACACACACACACACACACACACACACAAATTCGACATGGCCGTGGCCATTTCTCTTACTGTTCCCATGGTAACCATGGATGCCCACCATCTCAACATGGCATGCCATCAAATCTAGGGATCCTGAGTGACAGTGAGCAGCATGAATGTCACGGGGTGAGACGAGAGCCCAAGCTGCAGGAAGTCTCTGAGGTTCCCTGTTTTCCAGATGAGGAAATGGAGACTAAGAGACGCCCAGTGATTCGCTGGGGACCAGAGAGAATAAGTGGCATCATGAAGAGCTGGTCGCAGCCACCTGATGTGGAGACCAGGCCTTTCCCAAGCTGGGCTCTGGTGGCTGCCCCGGCGCTGGCAGGGACGAGGGCCCAGGGCTCAGCATCCATGTCCCCGCCTTCCACTCCTTGCTAGGCACGGTGTCCCGCAACCCTTGCAGTGGCCCCTGGAGATGCTGGATGGAGCCTTTGGTCTGTGAGGCCCACAGGGGCCATGGAAAGGGCTCCAAAGCCAGGCAGCCCTGAGCGTGGCTCTGCTCCCACTAGCTAGGTGACCTGGGAAAGATGCTGATTTTTCCTGAGCCTCAGTCCTCTCTGGTGTCAAATGGGAATAATGCTACTTCCCTGGTTACTGTAAGAACAAAGAGAGATGTAAAGATCTTGCCACAAGTTGGGTGCAAAGGTGCACACCTGTAGTCCGAGCTCTAGGGAGGCTAAGACAGGAGGATTGCAAGTTTGAGGCCAGCCTCAGGAACTTAGCAAAACCCCGTTTCAAAATAGAAGTTAAAACAGGGCTAGGGGTTTAGTTCAGAGGGAGAATGCCCCTTAGTTGAACCCCCAGTTGACAAAATAATAATAATAATAATATTAATAATAATAATAAATAAAGAGAAAAGAAAGAAATTAATAAGTGAAGGAAGGAAGGATGAATCTTGGCTCATAGTAGGATTCAGTTCTTGGGCTCTGCTCGCACTGGAGGCTGCACCAGAGCTGAGGGGGCCCCACTGCCCCACACCCCCTGCCCCACCCGCTCCATGGGAATGGAGAGAGGACAGCAGTTGATATCTTCTGGAAAGGGAATCGCCCAAGGTCACATATTGAGGAAGTTTGCTTTTTTCGGGGGATGGAGGTTCTGGGGGATGGAACCCAGAGTCTCACACATGCTAGGCAAGCACTCTACCACTGAGCTACATCCCCAGCCCTTTTTATTTTGAGACAGGGTCTTGCTAAGCTGCCCAGGCTGGCCTCAAACTTGTGATCCTCCTGCCTCAGCCTCCTGACCCGATGGGATCGCAGGTGTGTGCCACTGCGCCCTGCATGGAGTTAGTTCTGAGGGAGCTGAGGGCACGGTGCTGGGCTCCTTGCTTGGCAGCCCCACCTTCCACAGCCTGGAAGGAACTTGCTAGAAGGAAGGCTGGCTGCCCAGATAAGTCTTCCAGCAAGAGGATGGCAGGAAGAGCTAGCCAGGCCATGGGGCGCAGACCTACTTCAGAGCTGCCAAGATGGCCCGGCCGGCACCAAGCCCTGGTCAGGCCAGATCTGCTTCTTTCTTCACGCCCCAAGCTCCCTGCTTGTCACCCACAACCATCTTCCTGCCGCCCTGCTCTCCTCCCCAGAACATGGCCACACCAGGTCCTGCAACACACCTCTGCTCAGGTCGGCACTTCCTCTAGGATCAGGACGGCATGCCTGCGACCACCTGATGCTCTGGGCCATGTTCTTTTTTTTTTTTTTTTTTTTTTTTTTTGCGGGTCTTGGGATTGAACTCAGGGGAATTCTACCTCCGAGCTACACCCCCAGCCCTATTTTGTATTCTTTATTTTGAAACCGAGTCTCACTAAGTTGTGGAGAGCCTCACTAGGTAGCTGAGGCTGTCCTCGAACCTGGATCCTCCGGTGTCAGCCTCCCGAATGCTGGGATTACAAGCGTGCGCCACCACGCCCGGCCTGGGCCATGTTCTGAAGGGCCATGCCAACAGCAGCTGCCAGTTTAACTAAGAGCTCTGGCCGGCCTCTCCCGGTGTGCACCTCCCGGGGAGCATCAAGGCGGGTCTGTCAGCCCAGGAAACTGAGGTTTAAGGAGGTTCATTTGCCAGAGGTGCCACACGCATGAAGAGATGGAGCCAGTGTGCACGTGAGTCTCTGTCCCTAAGCAAGTATCCTCAGCACACCCAAGCCTGCCCCCAACCAGACAGGTGAGCGGACATTCTCCACATCCGCACCGCCCCACCCCGCATGGTCCTCTGTTCTCCACGAAGCCTCCAGGTCTGCTCTGCCCACATGGAGTTCTGCTGCCAAGCTGCTGAAGCCCAAGATGTCTGGGACAGACTCTGGAAAATATGACCTCGAGCCGTGGACTAGGACCCCTCGAGCGGGGCCTGAGTCTCTGCCCTCAGGGGCTCCCAGTGTGGCTGGGCACAGGCTGGGCACTCTGACAGCACTGAGGGTAAGAAAACCACAGAGAATTGCTAGGAGACTTCAGGAAGAGCGCAGGGTTGTGCAATTTAAAAACCAGGCTCACCCCGGCCTGGATCAGGGACTGGAGGAGACCCCTGGCCCCCTTTTGGCCCTGGGTGAAGCCTTGGGGAACAGAAGTCCCCAACCCACCCTCAGCAGCCCAGACAGCTCCCTCGGCCCCACCCGCTCCCTGTCTGACTCCGCCACTTTCCCTCCTCGTCTTCTTCCACCTCCTTCCCCTGCCCTTTTTCCCTTCCTAAAAAACATAGAGAAATGGGATTCAGAGCCTACACCGCCTGCGAAATATGGTTCAGCCTCCCCAAAAGAGGAAATGCCAGCGTGCGGGTTCTCATGGCAACTCCGGCTCCGCCCCCCGCAGCCGCCCTGGGCCCATATGGCGAGATCTGCATGGCACTGACTCAGCCCGGCCCTGGGGTCCAGACCAGACTGCAACAGGGCCTGGACACAGCCCAAGAGACCACTTCCTGCGGGGACTCCCGGGGTGGATGAGTCCTCAGTCTATTCGGGGTGCGAAGATGAGGGGGGATACTCAGGAGCTGCCTCAGCCCTAAGTAGGGGCTTCTGTGGTCAGCAGGGGTCTGGTGGCTTCCAAAGAGCAGTGTGGGCTAGCCAAGTGGGGGCGCCTCCTGGTCCCGACTCCTCTCCACCTTTGCTCTGATACATGCTCTGGAATTTAGGAGTCCCGGATTAGGTGTGGAAGGATACAGGGAACAAGAGGGGACCCAGGGGCTGCTTTCTTTGTCCCTGGCAGTGACGCTCCAGCTGCCTGCCCCTCCCCATCCCAAGGGCCGGCATGCGCTGGTAGCCCTGGTCTCTGAGCCAAGGCGTGAGGGAGACAGACTCAGCCCTGGCCTTGACCCAGCCGCCCCCAAGGCACTGTCCCTCATGCCCCTCAACTCCCCAGCGCCCGCAGCCTGCTGCGGAGACTCCTGGCTTTCCAGGCCAGTTGGCATTTCCATGACTAATGAAATGGAAGCTAGTGCGGGGCAGGCTTGGGGACTGCAGGGCTGGCGGCTAAGGAGCAAGTCTTCCAGGGCCTGGCAGCCACCCGGCCTGCTTTCCTTCGGCCCTGCGGACCAAGAGGCAGAACAGGACAGTGGGGCAACAGCTGGGTCTCTGGTATCTGCTCCCTGTGCCTGACCCCAGAGCAGGTGCCCTAGACCTCAGCCCGCCCAGGGCCATCTTCAAAGAAACACCTTGGATGGGCGGGGTGGAGGGGTGCCCTCGTGGGGGGAGGGAAGGTTGGGGAGCCAGCCTGGGTTAGTGAAGAGGCTCCCTGAGACTATTCTCTCCGGAATCTCTGAGCCCCAAGATTTCACTGTCTTACATGATCTCCCCCTGCATTCTTCTTCCTTCTAATCCTTCTAACCAGACATTCCAGTGAGTGTCGGAGTCAGGGAACCCCACAGTAACGAGTCTGACCCCTTAGGAGCACATAGATGGGGCCCAGAGTGGATGACAAGTATACAAGGTCACACAGCAAGGCTGTGGTCAAGCTGGGCCCAGAAGCACGTCCCCTGCCTCCCTGCCCAGCGTCCTCCAGTCCGGAGCCCCTTCTTCTCATCATGTCTCCCTTCGACTGAAGGAAAGATGGATGGATGGATGAGGGGGGCAGGGAGTAGGGATTGGGGAACAGATGGGCTTGGAGGCTCCGCCGCGGGGGCTTGAGGGAGGGGGAGGAGGCCCGGAGAAACTGGAACTGTTACAAAGTTGCGAGTTAAAACATTCTTCACACTCCCGCCTCCTTTACTGTTCTGATGCACCAAGACGTGACAAAAATGTGTCAGATTTTTAAAAAACCACACACATACACAAATGCCAGTCCCCGTCTCTGCCGCCCGCCCGAGCCTGGGCCATCTGCTTCCCGGGGGCGGGAGGGGAGTGGGGCTTGGCACTCAGCACCACTGCTCTGGACGCCCCCAAGCCCGGGCCCAACCGGCTGCCCAGCCCAGAAATGGCCCCAGGTGACGATGGCGGGATGGGATGGCCGGATGCCGGGAAGTGAGGGCGGCATGCTGCCTCAAAGGCCTGCCCACCCCCGCCCGGAGCCCAGGGCACACCCCACCCTTCACGGAGCGGGGCGCTGGTTGTCCTTTCTCAGTGTAGCTGGGGACCCCGGGGCTGGGAGAGTCTTCCCCGAGACTCCCAGAGCCCCCTCTCCTGGTACAGATGGGAAACCGAAGCCCAGAGAGAGAAGAAGCCCGTCCAGATCTGCGTGGAAGCGGAGCCCTGCCTGTGCCTCGCACATTCACTCAGCAAACACGGCTGAGCACGTGCTTACACCTAGCGCTGGTCTCCCTTCATGCCGTTCTGGGCAAGGGAATTCAGTGCTGAAAAGACAGATGTGGCCTTGTGAGGGATGACAAGCAGCTGTCCCCACTGGATGGACTGTCTGCTTGGGTACCAAAAGTTCTGCGTCCCGGGAAAACCCAGGTGACTGGCTACCCTGGTGGTGCTTGAGCAAAGTCCTGAACACGATGGAAACAGCCCTATGAGGATCACAGGAGAAGCCCGGAGCGGAGGGGAGGCTGTCTCAGAAAGGCCTGGAGCATCATGGAAGGGAGAGGGCTTGTACTGTGGTCTTTGGCCATGTTTTACCATAGTCATAGAGGCAAATTAGAGACCAGCAGGTGCAAAAGTCACAGACTGGAGAATTCAAAGAAACTTATTCAGGCCAGAACCAGGAGCAAGGGCAGGGCCCGGGGAGGGGCGGGGTCTGGAGGTGGGCGTGGCCTTCGGCTTCCAGAGGGAGAAGGTCTGGGCATGGGGAGCCCCTGGAGAGGAGGGTAGGACTTTGATGTGGTCACATTTGCAAGTAAGAAACCCTAAGGCTCTGAGCTGGTTGAACTGGTCAGGCCTCACTATGGGATTCCTCCTTTCCACCCCCTGAACACCTCCACCCCTGCCAGCTCCTCATCCATGGGGCCCAGCCCAAATGCCACCTGTCCTAAGAACTCTCCCCCGACTCCCTGGGAGGCGAGTGTAATCACGGCCTACCTGGATGTCCCCACCTGAGGATGCCAAGCTCTTGTCATGGGTGCCGCCCTGTTGATTCCCATATTTTGTCTCACTAATCTCGAGGCCACCTGACCAGGCCCACATCCCAGAACACAGAGGCCCAGAGAGGGGACGGAGTTTGCCCCAGAGCACACAGCAGCTGACAGTTGAGGTCAGTTCAGAACTGCGTCCCCTGAGTCCAGAGTCCCCAGGTTCCTGCCATGGGGTTGGGGAGAGAGGCAGAGTGTGGCCAGCCACCTCCCCACAGAGGGATGGGAGAGTGGTCATTACCACGCAGGCTGAATGCAGTGGGCTGCGGGTGTGGCAGCTGGGCAGGGAGATTTATCACGGAAGTCTCTTGGATCAAGTACTGTACTACTAGGCTGCCTGATCTCCAGAACCAGGCGTCTCCCTGGGGGAGAGCAAGAGGGGCAGGGCCTGGAGTCCTACTACCATGGCACGTTGGTCTATCAGAAGTGGACATGAGAGGCCGAGGCAGAAGCATCACACGTTGGAGGCCTGCCTTGGCAAGTTAACAAGAACCTGTTTCAAAAAATTTAAAAAAGGCTGGGGGTGTAGGCCATACCAAAAAAAAAAAAAAAAAAAAAAAAAGTGGTTAAGGTCCTGTTAGAATTAATAATCTCTTTCCCCTTCTGCTTCCCGGAGGCTCCTCAGGCTAACTTTCTGGAAAAGAGTCAGCACTCTGCCTCAGTTTCCCCACCTGCAAAATGGGTTCCTCCTCCAGGTCCACTGCTCTGTGAGGTGCACAGTAAACAGGCTTAAAGATGGGTTATGGGGGTGGGGCACGGTGGTACACGCCTATAATCGCAGTACTTGGGAGGCTGAGGCAGGAGAACCACAGGTTCAAGGACAGCCTCAGCAACTTAGCAAGACCCTGTTTCAAAATAAAAAGCGCTGGGGGTGTAGAACACCCCTGGGTTTGACCCCCCAGTGCCTGGTCTGGGGCACATCCAGCCACAACAGTGACAGGTGTGATCCCAGAGGACCCAGGTGGGGGTAGAGCTGCCGTGAGATTTGGGGACTTCCCAAAGCCACTAAGGTACTGCCTGACTCCTCAGGGGCTTTCTAAGGGGTGTCCTGAGGTTCTGGGGAGCGGGCACCCTGCCTGAAGCCCCATGGGGGAACGGAGAACTGTGAGCCCGAGTGGGGCAGACCTCCCTTGCTCTCGAAAGGTGGTTGCAAGCAAATGCTTGCTGGGATTTGAAGTGCTGACAAATAGACTCTCTCTTCTTAGCACCAAGTGGAACTGGGAAGGGGGTGTGGAGAGGGGAGAGCTTGGCCTCTCTTCCTGTTCCCCCATCTCTCAACGATTACAGATTGATTTGGGTTGATGGATTAAACAACGTCATACACCTCCAGTGTTAGAACAGTGCCTGACACATGGTAAAGACTGAGCAGGAGTGATCATTACTGACCATACTGCCATAACGCTCCCCTATTCACATTACAACTACCACAGACAGGACAACTGCTGCCAGTCACACGCACCTTAGTATGAATCCTTTTTTAAAAACCACCTGGCTTTCCCGCTCACCCTTTTCTGAGGTCAGCTAGTTTGGGAGTAAGAGTAATTTTGGATCTTGTTGTGTGGGAGGTATAATAAGAAAGACATGGTGCATCCGGTTCCAGGAGCCGCTGAGGCCTTCCCAGATGGGAGGGGAAGGTGGAGGGTGGGGCCCAAGTAGCCTTTGGGGCGGAGAGCATCCTAGTCCTCCAGTGTCTGGTTCCAGCTCTTCCCTGGATGGGCGGGAGGGAGGGGCCTGGCCGCTGCTCACGGCCACCATGCTGGGTTTGCTGGGGAGGCCAGGGAGATTGGGAAGTGTTGGGGGTGATTATGGGCAAGCAGAGTGGAAAATGAAGCCCTTCAGCTGGCAAATGAGTTTGCCAGGAACGAGATGGGCAGAGGCTGTGATAAGAATGGCAATGCTACGGGAGGCAAGCTGGGTTTCCAGACAGGCCTGGTGGGACGATGGGGTGGACAGCTTCGCCCTTTGCCTCCAGGGGCCTGTCGGGCATCGGGGGCCAGTTAAGGCCCCCAGACTACCGGGCACCAAGAAAGCAGAGGGACAGAGGAGAGGCCAGTGAGGCCTCTGTGTTGACAAGATCTCATAAAAGAAGTAGGATGAAGTCGAAGCCTGAGGGACTGTGGTCAGACTTGCAAAAGAAATTCTTGGACAGCCTGGAGAACAAACAGGAAAGGCTGGGACCCTGGTGTACCTGGTCCGCCCTGAGAGCGGACCGTCTCAAGGTGTGAAGGATGCTCTGTGGAAGAACCTGCCAGGGCCCCAGGCTGCCCTCTGGTCTCAGTCTGTGAGGCTCTGGAACCGGAACAACGCACCTACCTTGCCATTTGAGACCGGGCGGGCGCAGGCCCCGCCCATTTCCCTAGTAGGCGCAATCCCCGAGGTCAGGGCAGAAGGCGGTCCTTCTTTGACTGGCGAACAACCCGACAAGAGCCTCATGCCACCTAGACCCTGCCCTTCCCCACCAGGGTCTCCCCTCTTTCCTCCCCGCAGGGGCTGAGCAAGCCAGGGCATTGACCGTCTCCACACAGGCGGGAGTCACCTCCGGACAAACAACCAACACTCCTCTGACAGACTGGAGGATGCATGTGTGTGAGCATGCGGGTTCGGGGCTGACGCCTGCACTGCACTAGGTCAGGCTGACGAAGGAAAGACGGTGCCTTGCGGCAGCTGCTGTCCCCTCCGCAGTTGTCCCTGCACCTCGCTGCTCTGGCTCTGCCCAAGGGGCCTCTGAGCACGGTGTGCAGCTCAGCCCCGGCCGCCTGGAGTGAGAGAACGGAGGAAGGATGGAGCTGGCTGGGGCCTTTGGGGACAGGAACCTTTCCTAGGGCTCTCACAGAGAGGGTGGACTGGCCAGGTCCCATCTGAGGAGAAATGAGTCAGCCCACACCTTTGCTGAACCCCAAACCCCTGCACCCTCTCCTGAAGCCCTCCCCACCTCCTGACCTCACCGGGCCTCTGCCACAGTGCCCAGCCCTGGGCTCCACTGGGCCGACTGTCCCGGCCATGGCGTGTCTGACAGCTCTGCTCCAGGGCTTGGGATAGTTTGAGCCCAGGAACCCACGCCAGAGCTATCCCGTGCACCTGCTCCCTCGACTCTACTTCATGTGTGCACACACGTGTGATCACACCCAGGGCATGTGTGACAACACATACGCACAAATGATGCCAGCATTTCAACAGCGGATCCCACTCATCAGGACATACTCTGCTAAGAAAGAGATGGCCTCGCAGATGGCTCTGCGCATGCGCGGAGGATCCGGGACAGACCGGCCCCTACCCACGGCAGGCAGTGGGGCAAAGCACACCCAGAAGGCAGGACCCCGCCTTCAGGAGAAGCTGGGGGTGCCCGGGTCACCACACACAGACCTGACAAGCCTTCTGAGGGTCTTTCTCACCTCCATAAACACCAGGTCCTTGGCTAGGGTAACCCCAGTGGCCAAAGGAAATCCTTCCTTATATCTAGCTTAAATCAACTATCCTTTCACTCAACAAACATTCCATTCCTGATACCTGTGGTCATGACCTAGCAGAAGGAAAGATGTTTTGGATGCCCTGAGAACTGTGGTGGGTAAAAGGGAGTGGTTTTGGTGCTTACAGGGGTGTGTGTGGGGGTACAGGGGCTTACAGGGTCCTTGGGTGGCTTACACCATGCTAATTTTCCAGAGTCCAGTTTTCCCAGCTAAACAGGAAACCCCACCACTCCCTCTGCCCCCAAGGCCACTCGGCCTCCCTGTCTCCCGGCACTGTGGCCTATCTCTGGGACCCATTTAACAGCTCAGGGCTGAGCCAAGTCCCACTCCAAGCTCCATCGGGAACCGGAAGTGACCTCTGTAGCTGCTCCTCTGCCTCCTCCTCTCAGGAGCCCCTTCCCTGGGCATCCACCCACACCCACCCCACCCCGCCTGGAATGCCACCATGGGGGTCCTCCTCTGCGACCACACTTTCCCTGCATAGGGCTGCTGCAGGACTCCCTGGACCCCCAAACCCCAGGGGCTGAAGCCGGAGGGTTCTAGGGCCTGGCTGGGGCGGGGGAATGCTCAGGCACACAGTGAGGTCACCTGCACAGGGAGGGCCAGGCAGGGCAAGCCTGCGGTCCTGTCTCAGGGTGCTTCCGGCAGGATTGGGGTCAGCCTTTGCCTTCAGACCAGTTTGCAATGCCGAGCATCTGCTGGGAAGGCGGGGAGAGGCCGGGAGCCCTCCCTGGGAGAGTGACCCAGATTCTCTCTCTCTCCTGCCACACAGGAGCCGTGTGCGCGTGTACTGTGCGTACACTTTCTCAGCCCTGGCAGGCGGCGGGGTGCAGAGGGAGGAGGCTTGCTGGAAGCTCTGGGAAATGCGAGAATCCTCCCAATCCCTGGCCGCTGTCACTAATAGCTGAAATATGCTATTGACGACAAGGTGCAAAGGCCTGGCTCCTCGGGCCTGGCCCTGCTGCCAGGAGCTGCACCCCAGGCTGGGCCGTCGGGGAGGCCTGACCACACCTCTGGTCTTCCTGACAGCTCCTTTCTGGGCAATGTCTCACAGGTTCTCCGGAAGCTGCTCTGGGAGGCGTGAGCTCCCCGTCACGGGGGCTGTACAAGTGGCAGGAGGAGGGTTCTTATCTGTCAAGATGCCATAGTAGACACTTGGGAATGGGTGGGGAGGGATACGCACAAAACCAAAAACGATCTGGAGGGCGCTTCCCAGCCTGAGCCGTCCTGGATGCCCACCTCTACCACAGTGCTGCCCCCAAGAGCCCCGCATAGGAAGCCAGACCTTAGGACTCAGGGGAGGCCCTGAGAGGGGAGGCTGGCCCCAGGCTTGGGTGGAGGAGGGGTGTGTGCCTGAGGGACTGCTGGCCGCTCCCTGGGGACAGATACAGATCCGTCCTTCCAGGGCTGGGCTCTTTCAGATGTGATCACAGCAGTACACATGGAGACCTAGTGTACAAGTAGAGGCACACCCGTGCACACACGCAGGAGCTTGCTTGCAGGTGGGCACACGTGTATACGGGCCTGTGCACATGAACACAGGCAGGGAGTGGGCTACTCTGGGCCCCATGTGTGAGAGGGATCATCCTGAGCTCCACCCCTGGGTGTCCAAGCCAAATCCTCAGAAACCCCCCTGGAGCTAAGACTTCAGAGGAAGCTTGCCTGCTACCCCCGCTGTGGGCTCCTGGCGCAGGCATCCGCCCTGGGGGCTTTTCACGCTCCAGCCAGGCCTTCCTGCACCAGCCCATGCATGCTGGATACCCCAGCTCTGCCCTGAACCCTGACATGCCACCGAAGGTCAGGGTACCACATGCTCACCTACTGCCTGTCTGGGCCTCCATCTCCCTCCTGCCTCTGGGCAGAGTGGCTGCGAGGGCTGGGAGCTCTGAGAACAGGGAGGCGGGCACGGATAGAGGCAGTCATGGCCACAGCCAGGCCAGTTCCAGCCCAGAGCATCCGGCCCCTGAGCCCACGGCAGCCCAAACTGGGCAGGCATCCTTTGTCCTCACACATTCTCTCCACAGCTGCTGAGGCATGCCGCCCACCCACGGACGCTGACCTGCCTAGGGCTCAGCCTACACCAGGCAGGAAAGGAATGACCCTGAGGTGGCCCCTTCCAGCCTGCCCTGCAGCGGGTCCAGGACCTGTCTCTCAGACTCAGAGTCTTTGCACAGCTGCTTCCTCTGCCTGTGGTTCTTGTCCCTCTCCATCAGTCAGAACATACCTCCCTTTCCCTTTCCTTTTTTTTTTTTTTTTTTTTTTTTTTTGGTGCTAGGGATTGAATCCAGGGGTGCTCTACCTCCCAGCTATACTTCCAGCCCCTTTTTTATTTCTTATTTTGAAATAAGGTCTTGCTAAGTTGCTGAGGACCTCACTAAGTTGCTGAGGTTGGCCTTGAACCCGCAATCCTTCTGTCTCAGCCTCCCAAGTACTGGGATTACAGGCATGCGCCACCACGTCTAGCTTCTTTCCCTCAATGAATCTATTCAAATATTCCCTCCTCTGTGCAGCCTTCTCCACGAGGCGCTCTGGTGCAGCCTCTGCTGGTCAGCCTCTCCTGCGCTGCCCAGGTCTGGTCAAGCTTCCATCCCCAGTAGACTCCGGGCTCCCAGGGCATGGCCAGGATCTGCTCCCATTCGGCCCTCTGCTTCTCCTTCTCCCCCATTAACCTCGCCCCTCCCCCACCTAGTCACTGTGACATTAATGGCCTGACATTAATAAGCCACAGCTCCTCCACTTATCTGCCAGATTGGGCCTCAGCCGTGGAAGAATTGCTAATTACAGCCACAATAAGGAAATATCAACGATGGGTGTCAATAGTATTGCCTCCTGTATCCCCGTCTGCTTATTTGGAGATGAAAAGAGCCCCGGGTCATCTCTCCAGGACTCTGATGAGTGATGACAGAGGGGAGGAGAGTTGGCTGTGGAGAAGGAAGCATCCTGAAGCTTGAGTCATCCAGGCAGGGTCCCCTCCACCAGGATCCAGGGCTGCGGCTGAGCGCAGAGAGCCCCGCACAGGAAGGAGGAGCTAGCCATCGTGCGCCCTGCCCTGGTTCTCCAAGGACTTCAGTCACCTCTCTTTGCCTTTCTGGGCGTCACTTTCATCTTCTGCCAAATGGGTACAATAATTCTAGTCCTGCCTGTCATGCAGTGTGAGGGGGTGAAGGAGCAAGGCGTTGGTTAGCAGGGACTGCAGCGCACAGGCGGGGAGCTAAGGAACCAGAGACACCAACAAAGGGACAGAAGCGGAGATCTGTACCCCGCAACCCCATTAGCACTCAAAATGTGATGGGAAATGAGCAGGAGGTAAAGTCAGAGAGAAGAGAGGCAGAGGGTGACCCCACTGTGCAGCAGGCCAGCTGCTGCCTGGTGGATCAGAGTCCCCGGGCCCCTGAGAACTCGCACGCCCAGGCCTGGCATGCAACCCCAGCCACAGGCTGAGTGCAGGCAGGGCAGTCCTTGGTCTATGGAGAGAACCTCGTAGAGACCCACACCCCGAATCCTAGGAGTAGGGGATCGGCTGAGAAACACATCAGAGACAGCCCAGGGAGTGTGCAAAAAGCACCGTGTGTCACAGATGGACGTGTGCATAAGCGGTGCATTCAGGACCACACTTATATTGCCAGACTCATATGTGTGCATGCACAGCAAAGAGGCAAGCATGCGCATGCGCACATACACACCCACAGACATGTGGACACACACATATGATATGGTCTCTTTCTCTCTCACACACACGTGCAAGCCCACACACATGTGCATGTGTGTGCAGCATTTGAGACCCAAAGCCTGGTTCTTCTAGCCCTTGGGAACCTCTCTCTGCTGAGAAGGAAATAAAAAGCCCCATGCAGCCTTCAGGCACATGTGGCTCTCAAGCCGTGGCCAAGCCAAGCAGCAGCGATTAGGCTGGCTGGCAAGCGAAGCCCAGCGTGGCCTGAATATTTCACGGGAGATTTTGCTTCTCTGAAAATCCCTTCTTCGCCTCTGTGCATGTCAGGGTATAATTACCCATTAGGTAGCGGAGCAGAAACCTGGGGGTGCGCACAGGGCCCTGCTGGGGCCCTCGCTCTGCCTCTGCCACAGGCCTGGTAGTGCCTGGCGACGCCTGTCCCTTCTCACCAGCTCAGGGTCACCCCTGCTGGCTGCTGGCCGAGGAGGGGCGTGTCTCCTCATCTTTTGTCCCCTACCTCCTCTGGCCCCCTCTCCTTTGCAGCCAAACTGTCAGTGGCTCCTGAGTGAAAGACAAGGGACACAGAGAAGGAAAGCGCCAGAAGGAGGGAGGGAGGGAGGGAAGACATCTCGGTGGGTCCAGAAACACACTCTCTCACTCCTTTGGCCCTAGAAAACACCCTGGCGGGCTAAGCTAAGCTCAAGGGCATCCCCGCCGGGGAGCCCTCCCTGGCTCCCATGTACATTGTGTTCCTGACCACCCCTGTTCAGTAATCACGGGCTAAAAACTCAGACTCCTGCGGGGGCCAGCTAGGAGATGGCCCTGAAGGGGTGGGGGGGCGAAGGCGGGCCTGGGAGTGGGTAGCCCTTTGGCTAATGCACAAAGCAAACCTTTTTCCGAGCCAGCAAGTCCATTCCTTGGCACAGACCTAAAAGAACTGAGAGTTTGGGTTCATACAAGACGCTCGTAATGGCTCCCAAGCCAGGCCTACCGGGACAGCCAGGAAGGAATGGATAAACAACCTGGCATACCCATACAATGGACTACTATGCAGCCATAAACATGAACAAAGTATTATATACATACTACAACATGGACGAACCTTCAAACTTTCGTGCTAAGTTGTCGGGGGCCCAGACTGGCCAGCTGGACCTCGCCTCTAGATGGCGCCTGGCAGAGTACCAGAAGCAGCTGCAGGTGAATATCATCTTAGGGCTGTGCCATATCAGAGCGCATGCACCAGTACGCAGGAGGTGTGGCCAGGCCAGGTGAGAGCTGTATGAGACACCTTGCGGCTTGAGGCCTGGCGCAGCTTAAAA
>PVLC010004018.1:74057-90031 GCA_004027655.1 Graphiurus murinus | reverse complement strand
GGTACTGGGGATTGAACTCAGGGGCATTCTACCTCCGAGCTATACCCCCAGCCCCATTTTTTATTCTTTATTTTGAAACCGAGTCTCACTAAATTGCGGAGTGCCTCACTAGGTAGCTGAGGCTGGCCGCGAACCCGGATCCTCCGGTCTCAGCCTCCCGAATGCTGGGATTACAAGCGTGCGCCACCACGCCCGGCTAGCAGTTTAATTATATTTTAAGGGAGAAAAAAAATAGAAAGCTCCAATAGAGACCACTATTGAAAAATACATGTACAATAGATGGTAGTCAATACTAGATATCAGTCAATACTAGAAAAAAGTGCCATTCAGTTGGTAAATCATATTGTTTCATTTAAGTGTAGCACAAAAGATTTCCATTATCATATCAACTTGATCCTCTTTTATATGAAGTATATCTTTCCACATACCTCCTGTTATATAACTGTTTCCTTAGATACCAGTTCTTTACTTGTTGACTTAGAGTTCTCCATTCTTGGTGTTGCCTTTTCTAAAATTTAAAGTTTTATTTTATTTTTAATTGACAAATAATAATTATATGTATTTATGGGGTACAGTGTGATGTTTCCATACCTGTATACAATGCAGAATGATCGAATCAGCATATCCATCACCTCAAATACCTATCATTTCTTTGTGGTTAAAAACCCATTCTTTTACTATTTTTGTACTTTTATAGGTGCACTGTAATTATATATCACAGTGAAATTCAAATACAAACACGAACACAGGTGTTGGTTATTTCTCTTCAGGTCCCAGCCCACTCCCCACCCACATTGGTGATGCCGTCATATATGATATGGGCATATCATTATTTGAACTGACTTCTCCATCAGTTCTTTTTCTCCTCCCCCACCCTCTCCCCCATCCCCTTCTACTATTCTACTGTCTCTCTCCTCGATTATCTGAAGTCCCCCCCCTTTTTTTTTTATTTTCTCTTGAGCTTCCACATATGAGAGAAAACACACCATCCCTGACTTTCTGAGACTGGCCTACCTCTTTAATATTTGGAGATTCTTGGCTTGGTGTGCAGGCTTGCAGGGGAGAGTCAAGGAGATTGCTGTTTCTCTTTCTGCCGCTGGCTTGGGCCAGCAGGGTTTACTGAAACAAAGGAGGGCCAGGTGCGCTGTGGGGTGAGATACCTGAGTGGCTGGTCTTCCACGTGGAAGCTTCCCTTTCCTCCTGGACATGGCAGCCACGGAGGAGCTCTACTCAGCTTCGCTCAAGGGCTCAATGTCTCCCTATTTCTGTTACATAGAAGTCAAAGTGCCCGGCTGTCTCTGCTTCATTCCCTCAAGTAACCACTGTGGCCCTTGATGGCTCCCAGGATTCTCCATCTCTGAGTGCAGAGCCCTCTCAGAGGGCTTTTATAGACCTCTCTCTTGGGCTTTGGTTTGGTTGGGGTTTTGTTTTCACTTTGATCTGATCTGTCTTCAAATCTACCTTTTACGAATTCTTCATAGTTTCTGGCCCTCTGTGAGTTTACTTTTTTTTTTTTTTTTTTCCAATGTGATCATTTTTTTTTTCTTAATCAGTTACATTTTCTATCCTTTAGAGAGGGTGAGGTGAGCTGAGCTTACTGTAGAAGGCAGCTCAGCCTACCATCTTGAGGGAGGACTTTTAATCAGATATCCAAGGGAGAAAACATTAGTAAATACTTAACTACTGTTTAATCAGTAAGCAGAAAAATAATGGGTTATCTTAAAAGAGATGTTAGCCAGCCAGATGTGATGACACATACCTGTAATCCCAATATGTGGGAGGCTGAGAAAGGAGGATCACAGGATCCAGAACAGCCTCAGCAAATTAGCAAGACCCTGTTTAAAAAGGGCTGGAGGTGTAGCTCAGAGGTAGAATGCCCCTGGGTTCAATTCCCAGTACCAAAAAACAAGGTTGGGGCTTGCACAATGTGAAAATTCAACTGTCCTCCAGTATTGACAGCATATATATATATATATATATATATATATATATATATATATATATATATATGCTAGTAACAATAAATAAGACAATCATCCTAAAGAAGTTAATTATTTGTATGGATTTTTCACTGGAATTATTTTATGAGAAAAATAATTACTTGGCATAATGAGTGTCTTCCCTATCCACAGGACTTACAAGATCTAAAGAAAGAGTTTTAAGAAATTGTTCCTTAAAATGCCACATAATTATTTGGAATTTTAAGTTTCATAGTCTCTGAAAAAGGATTTTGTCTTAGACTCCATATTTAAGGTTTAAATACTAACAGCATATAAGTGGAATCAAAGTTAACTAAAGTGGGGTCAATTTTTATAGTATCTTACATTTAGAGGAAAATATGAATATTTATTGATGTACACCTATAATTTGTGTACAATTTTATAAACTAAATCAGAATAGGTCATTTATCATCTCTTGCTTTTACAAGAACACTTGTTTTAAAACCTATATCATAGCCAGGTATGGTGTACATGCCTGTAATCCCAATACTTAGGAAACTGAGACAGGAAGATCACAAGCTCTAGGATGGCTCCAGCAAGTAGTGAGACTCTCATGAACCTAGTGAGACCCTGTTTCAAAGTGGAAAATAAAATCAGTCTGGGTGGTGTAGTTCGGCAGTAGAATGCCCCCGGGGTTCAATCCCCAGTGCCTAAATAAGTAAGTATATCTTAGCTGGTTCCATAGTTTGGCAATTGTGAATTGTGCAGCTATAAACATAGATACACCTACATTGGTCTGATAGTTTGGTTTCCATTCTTTTGGGTAGACACCCAGAAGTGGTATCGTGGATCATATGGTAGGTTCATTCCAATTCGTCTGAGGATCCTCCATACAGTTTTCCAAAGTGGTTGAACTAATCTGCAATCCCACCAACAATGTATCAGGGTTCTCACTTCTCCATACCCTCACCAGCATTTGTTGTTGTTTGTGTTCTTGGTGATTACCATTCTGATTGGAGTTAGGTGAAATCTCAAGGTAGTTTTGTTTTGCATCTCTCTGATTGCTAATGATGTTGAACATTTCCTCATATATTTATTGCCCATTTGTATTTCTTCTTTTGTGAATTGTCTATTTAGATCCTTTGCCCATTTTTTGATTGGGTTATTTGTTTTCTTAGCTGTGAGTTTCTTGAGTTCTCTGTATATCCTAGATATTAGTCCTCTATTGGAGGAATAGCTGGCAAAAATTTTCTCCCACTCTATGGGCTCTCTGTTGAGGTTCTTGGTAGTTTCCTTTGCTGCACAGAAGCTCTTCAGTTTAATGCAATCCCATGTATTGATCTTCCTTTGAGTAGCTTGTGCTTTTGGGGTCTTGTTGAGAAAGTTTTTACCTGTGCCTATGTGTCGAAGTGTTGGACCTATGCCCTCTTCAAGTGGATTATAAAACTATGGAATATGTACACAATAGAATTTTACTCAGCCATAAAGAAGAACAAAATCATATCATTTGCTGGGAAATGGATGGAACTGGAAAACATTATGCAAAGTAAGATTAGTCACAAAAAGTAAAAAATCATATCTTCTTCCTAATATGCAGAAGCTAGGGAGAAAGTGGGACATAAGAGGGGCTTTAGAGAAAGAAGGAGAAACCTTAGATGAGCAAATAAGGTGACTTAACTGAAGGTTATGGGAGGGGGACACCCTAATGCACATGATGTACTTTCACAAACATATCAAAGTCAATCACTAAACTTAACTTGAGAAGGAGGGAGTCAAAGGGAGTAGGGCGAATATTGGGAAAGGGTTAAATGAGAGATGTGTGCATGTATGCCTTTACCAACTTGTACCTAACAAAGATGTATGGTTATAATGCACCAATAAAAATAAATAAATAAATACAAACATACATACATAACATATATCCAACAAGTATCTCTCTATTATACTATTAAAATAAATTTTGAGGGAAAGGGTGAGTCTCAGTAAATATATACATATATTTCAAACTCACACCGAAAAAATAACTGATGAAAATTACTTCAGCATTTTAAATCAATAAAGAATATTAAGTTACAAGCCCAGGTTTCAATAGCAGGAACATATTTAGTAGCATATTCTGGAAATATGAAGTTACTTTTGCCTTCAAACAGAATAATCATTCAATGTTAAAATTCTTAGGAAATTTTCTTGAAACGGCAAGAAAGTTAACCTTTTTGTAGCCTGTGTTACACAATAGTTTAGGATTTTCATGTCCAAACTCACCAAAATAGCCCATTTAACTTTTTTTCAAATTTTCACATTATAATAATTGTAAATGATTTAAACAAATTAACAACAGTATTGATTTTGTTAAGATAAATATACCTCTTTCCAGAAAAAGACACATGAAACATTTTTTGGTTAGGTAATTGAAATGCTTATTGTTTTAAGATTTCTTTTATTTTTTTATTGTTGTTTTTTGTTTTGGGGGGTTTGGAGGGTCTTGGGGGATTCTTTTTAATTGGTGCATTGTAATCATACTTCTTTGTTAAGTACAAGCTGGTAAAGGCATACATGCACACATTTCTCATTCTAAGTATAATATTGCAAAACATCTTGTACTTCATTGATAAGTTGATTAATTTATAACTCAACTCAAAACTTTGACTACTATTTGCTTTAGTTTTTTTCTGAAAAAATATGACCACATTTTCAGATATGACCACAAAATTAACTTAGAAAATCAGTTTTTAATAATTTACTGTTCTCTCTAAAGACAAAAAATTTCCTTTTCTGCTAAGGTATTAAATAGGACTATATTTGCCATGCGATGAAATAAATTTTTATTACCTCAAAATCCCTTACCTTAAGGGAAAGAGAGGGAGAAGACTGAGGTTCATTATTGGAAATACTAGTATCAACTATTTGTACACATGTGAAAATACCAATGTCAATCTCAATACAATTTCCTCTCAGGAAGGCGGTAGATGAGGAGGGGGTGGGCACCCAGTACTGTGTGCATGTATGTCATTGTCAACATGATTTATATTATGATGTGAGACTATAATGCACCAATGAAAGCACATTTTAAAAAAATCACTTACTTGATTCCTATTGTACAATTCCTTTTTTACCCATCATTCCCAAAGTAGCATTTCTCCCTGTATGGCCTGTGGACCATCTTTACCAGAGTGAGTTTAGGCATTTTTTAAAAACTAAAGTTACCTCAGTACTCTGTAACTTAGTGAGACCCTGTTTTTAAATGAAAAAATAAAATAGGTCTAGGGGTGTAGCTCAGAGGTAGAATACCACTGGGTTCAATATTCAGTACTACAAAAACAAACAAACAACAAAAAACCCCCTAAGATTCCTGCACCACTTCACCCCCACCATAACCTTCTTCCTGGTTCAGAGTTCCTCACTTTTGGGTATAAATATTTCCATTTTCAAAAATTTCCCCCAGTAGATCTTATGCACACTGATAATTGAAAAACTTTACCTTCCCTTAGCCCCTTTTTAAATGGCAAGTACCTTTTTATTTTTTTTCTAAAGTCAAGAACAGCTTGTTCTGAACTACTTTACAAACTCATTTGCCTTTGGGACACCTTGGACAGAGTAGGAATGGAAGAGTCGAGAAATCAAGGAAAAGGACATCCTGTAAAAACAGCAGTTGGTATGAATCATTCCAGAACACCTTGGTGTGGCCTCAGGGATGGCCTTTGATTCGAGGAGAGCTCGAATTTGGCATTCTTCTTGTGTAGAGACTCCTGGACAACATGCCCTCTCCCATGGCGCTGGCAATTCCTACAGTACTCCCCTAAGAGGCAGGTGCCCTCAGGATAGGCCCAACGGGTCCTGTTTGTGCCCTACACTTGCTTCAAGTTTGACTAATGACACTTTGCATGCAACCACTCTGGGACAAAAGTCTGAGCATATCTAAAAAGGGAATAAGACACTAGTAAGAAACATAGAGACCTTTGAGGACAAACTTGAGGATTAGCTATTCAGATTTGGTATTGGAGAAGAGTTGTTTTAGTAATAGTATATATAGTTAGGAGATCAGCAGATGATTTCAGTTACACAAGATAAAAAAGTTCTAGAGGTCCACTGTACAATACTGTACCCATAGTTAGCAGTACTCTGTTGTGTACTTATTGTCAAAAGGGTAGATTTCATGTTAAGTGTTGTTCTACAAGAAAAAATAAGTAGGAGACCAAAAAAAGGAGTAAGCCTGGACTAGGGAGGTGTCAGTAGAGGTGGTAAAAGACAGTGTATTTGAGAGACACTTAGATTAGAAAATGATGGATTAGCTCTGTGGTAAAAATGAGGAGACATCAGGGGTGATTCCCAAGATTCTGATTTCAACAATTAGGTCGTTACAGGTTTTGAGAGAATGACCAGGATTCAGAGTGGACTTTGATTTTTATTTTGAATTTGGTCATTTGGGGGAGTCTTTGAGACTCCTTTAAGATGTTAAATAGGGGGAAGACTATTCCAGAGCTCATAGGAGTTTCAGTTGCCTCTCTGTATTGTTGATACTCCAGCCTACCTCTTGGGACCCAAAGCTTTTCTGAGCTCTTTTCATTTCTATCCATCTGAGAGTCTTTTATCTAGATCTGAACTGCCCAATAGAGTGTCCACTTGCCACAGTGACTATTTAAATTAACTAAACAAAATTTAAAATTCAGCTCATTGGTCATCCTAGCCACACTTTAAATGTTCAATAACCACATGTAGCTAGTGTCAATAGCACAAGGCAGCACAGGTATTGAGCTTTCCATCATCCCTGAATATTCTATTGGCTAGCACAGCTTCAATAACCTCCTACCTCCAGAGTTCCTACGTCTCTAAAACCGAATTAACATTTCCTGCAATATCACATATATTACATTTTGTATAGTGTTCGATGTTTCAGTAACTAAACCTCTGTGCATTGTAAGTTCCATGAAAGCAAAGACCATGACCTACTCATCCCCAGTGTTCCCTCAGGTCCAGAAAAACACATTTGCACTAATTGCTTGGCAAACATTGGGTGAATGAATGAGCATGTGGCTGGCTATGCATGCCGATACCTACGCTTCCAGAAATATATGGAAAAATAATCATTTCCATAATCTCTTAGATTTATACTGACAAAAGCATTACAAAAAATGAAAATGTAGATTAATAGAGCCTGATTGTAAGACAGCATCAGTAAAATGGTTTATTACTCACAAAATTATAACATGTACAGAGTAGAAGCAGGAGAGGCAGAGAGTAGATGGTACTTTCTGGAGTTGCCTTCTGTCCCTATTGCCTTCTATTTTAGCTTTGCCAGCATTCAATGGGAAATACATACACCTTTTGCCACATCATGGCTATAGTAGCAGAAATACCATCTGTGACTCTGCTTTCATCTTCTGTGTGTTCTGTCCCTAAAGAGTCAAGATAACTGGGCAGATAACCACAGTGATGGGGAGAGTTCTGCCCACATGGCCCTCCCAGGCCAGGTCATTCTTCCAGTAGGGACTGCCCTGAGAGTCCTGACCAATACTCCACTGCATGTGCTCATCAAAGTGTTACTCCAAGGGGGTCCCATCAACACGTAAGGACAAGAGGGGTGGGATAGGAATAAAGCATTGGTGAAGAACACTGAGGAACGGTGAGCTCATGAAAAGGGAACAGGACAAACTGCTCGAGTACAAACACCCATTTCCTCCAGCAGCAGTACAGAGTCTGGTGGCATTTACATGTGTATGAACTAGGAAAAAGGAAAGTGATTGTTTTGGACCTGGCAAACTGTTGCAGAATGGTATGGTTGTATTTACCAACAAACATTTATTAAGCACCAACCTTGGGCTGGGTACTGTGCCAGACTCTAGGGATTCAACAAAGCTAAGACAGGTGGGTCTCTCTTTCCCAAGATGTACCTCCTAATGGGAGCCATGGGCAAATAAATGGGCACTTGAACTACCATGTGATATGTGCTAAAGAGGAGTATGAGGTACAGGGTGCTTGCAGACTCAAATAGTGCTGGAGGGATAGGGAGGGGAAGCTTCCTACGGGAACTGATGCCTAAGATGAGACTCAAAGGTAGAGAAGGGAAAACCATGCAAGCAAGAGAAGAGGGGACAGGTCCAGGAGAGGAGCAGGGCAGGGCAGATATTCACATACAGACGATGGCTTGGCAGTGCAGCGAAGTAAACTTTCCTATATAACTAGAGTCTCGACAGGACAAGTAATGAGGCTTGGGAAGGAAAAAAAGTTGCTAAAAAGATAAACCCTTTGTATTTATCCCCTGGACTGGGAAATGGAAAAGAAGATATAGCCTTTTTTTTTTTTTTTCTTTTCTTTTCCTACTCTACCCCAGGTTTTTTGCTTCCACACTGGAATTCAGACCAATCCTGCTATTTATCTATTGATCCAATGAGTAAGCTCAGGAACCAGGCCATCTGGGTTAAAATCCCAGCTCTGCCCCGAGTAGCTGATAAATGTGGGGCAAGTTAAGGATTTGCACCTATTTCTCCACCTACGAAATGAGGACAGTAACGCTGCCCTCCTCACAAGGTTGTTGAGAGAGTAAATGAATATTTCCAAAGCAGAACTCTTAGAACAGTGGCACACAATAAGCACTCTACAAAGACTATGTGTTATTATTATTATTATTATTATTATTATTAGATTTAAAAAGACTTCTGTTAGCTATTGTGAGGACAGCATTACCCACATTTTATGGGACACTATATACAAATTATGATGTGTCCATCCCACTGAGAGCCAGGGCTCAGAGGGAGATTTTAAAACTTAGCAAATTTTCAGTGTGTTCTCCAAGATGACCTGTTTCCCAAAATAAAGATTTCCTAAGACTATATGAGAAAATTATCAGGTACCTATAAGAAAACTATAGTACTATTTTTAAAGATTTTGGGGGGTGTGGGGTAGAAATCTGTAGCAATAGACTCAATAGTAATTTTCCAGGTAGTATTTCTTTAGATTTTTTGAAAATGAACCTCGGTTGTTATCACAAACATAACAGCAGGACTTCTATATTTTTTTTTATCAGTGCAGCTTAAAAAAAAAATACCCTAGGCATTGCTCATGTTTTTCGACTTTATTTGGATATTCTACTATTACATTTTCTTATTTTTCTCCCCATGTTCTATCATGGTTTATTCTGATTCTCCCCATTTTGCAACGAAGATATTGAAGATCAGAGATAAGGTGATTGGCCCAAAGTTATGCAAACATAAAATATAAAATATAGCCCAAACTGAACCCTAGGCCTTTAAAAGTGTGTGTGGAGGGGTAGGGAAGGTGCTGGGAATCCAACCCAGAACCTTGTACATGCTAAGCCAGTGCTTTACTGCCATACTATACCCCCAGCCCAACCCTAGGCATTTTATTTATGTCACAATATTTGAGCCTTTACAAAAAGACCCATCCCTCTAAGTGTCTTGAAATACTGTGAGGCATACAGTACACACCCAATAAATGTTATTTCTTGTCTGAGGCATATAGTTTTAAAGTTTTAAAAGGAATACTGTCTATTAAGAATTCTGCATAAATATTTTTGCTCATAAATGTTACAGAGGGTAAAATAATGCATATATATTTGGGAAATCCTGGGTAAGCAAAGTTAAACTAGTTACTAGTAGTAGCAGTAGTCGTCGTCGTCATTTTTATTAGTACTATAAAAATCAAAGGAAGAGTATGTTTGTTTGCAATAATTTCCAAATCATATTCAACCACAGAACTTTTTTTCTCCCAAAATATCTCAACAAGACCTGTGACCCCAGGAATTAACCTTAGGGGAAACGGCAAATGAGATAAATGCAGAGTAACAGATAATACTTAGAGTTCAAATTCCCTAGGGAAAAATAATCTGTGTGCTAGGAAAGATATTTTACTGTACAGAGCAGAAACAGCATAAAAAAGGAACTCAAAGTTATTGTTCTAAATCTCAATTTGCTCGAGATGGGGAAGCTGAAAACAGCTTTGCAAAAATATGTCATCAGCAAAGTAGGAAGTGGGTATTCTTGCAGCTTCTAACAGCTTCAGCAACTTTGTTGTTCAGAGCCCGAGCTGCAAGGCATTTAATCTCGTAAAGCTCACACACATGCATTTACAGCTTCAAGGACATGAGAGGCACGGTGAGGAGTGTTGTGTATTTCAATGGTACTCTTTTATATATTTAACTTGAAGTTCAAAGCTTGCAGTAAAGCAGTTGCAAAGTTTGAAAAATTCACTGAAAGAAATATTTTGCATTCTAAATAATCCCTTAATCGTAGAATAACCAGCAGTTTGAGCACTACCAGACACCAATGATCTAATTATCCTGTAGTTATTGAATTGGATGGTACAGTTGAGTTTAATATCAAGAGATTCTGTTCTGGACCCAACTGTATCAATTTTAGGAGCTCTTGGACAAATAACTTATTTGACTCTCTTCTCATTTGGAGACCACTCCAAAGTGCCTTTTAAGGATAAAGATCTGTGAATTGTAAGGAACAGGTAGGTGACAGACCTCTTTGGTTTGTTAATCCCCCAAGGAAATAGGGGTCCCCTGAGTAGCAGGAGCATAATGACAGCAAAAAGACATCAACAAAAACAATCAACTTTGGAGGTCAGCCACAGCCCTCAGGAAACCAGGTAGGTATCTAGCCTCTGGCCTACAAGGCCATGTGTAATGTTACTAAATTCAAGGTGATCTGAAATAATAACTCTGGGCAGTAAATGCATGGAAATAGCGACAGCCATCAAAAAGCTATATTCCACCACTGCCAGCACCTAAGTTTCTGAGACAGGGATACATCTTTCAAAGTCCGAAACAACATATATGCTAAAACAAGGATAACTGCCTCCCCAACCCCCTCAAGAGTGCACATTGATGGAAATCATAACTACCCAGTCTCTGGAAGTTAGGGTGGCCTCTCGCTTCTCAAGTTGAAACCTGGTGTGGTCCTACCCAAGCCTCTCTTGTAGCTGCCTACACCATCTTGATTCAAATGGGCTTGGGAAGCCAAACCAAAAAGCCAGCACCTGAAATGACTTGAACCCGAAAATCAGGAAGTCGTGTTGCTATTTTTGTTTTACTTGTAACTTTCATGAAAAACCTCATTTCTGAAAAACTCTCATGTTCCAATATTTGCTTCCTTTCTCACACTTGATGGCTGTTTTGAGAGAGAAATAGTGTCTATCACTCTCAACATTGGCCCTTTGAATATAAAGTCACCGGCAATTATTGGTGCCAAGTGAAAACTGATCATTGAAAGTTGCAGGTTCTCAAATGTTTAATTGTTTTAAAGTTAGATTTTTCTTTTGTTAATGTTGTTGATCATAGAAGCCACAGTGTGCCTTTCTAAACACACTGCTTTTAGGCAGATAGAAAAAATAAAGTGACATGGGATTCTCTGAAGGCCACAGATGTGAAGAGACCACTGCGACAGCAGAATGAGCTCCCTCAGAAAGAATGCTGCTTTTGAAGAAGGCTCTCTGTCCCCCACACCTGCCCCTAGAGCACTTCTCACCTCCAGATCTCATCCATGGACTGAGTTGTTCAGTGTTCTGGATTGCTTCTGGCGTTGTAGGAGACACTGATCCCCATGGGGCAGAGCTCTCCTGTCTATTGCAGGGACTTAGAGTCCTTTGACCTCTTGATACTGAAAAGCCAGCAGTGCTCACTACCCAGTGTGATGACTAAAAGCAACTCCTTACCCCTGGAGCCAGAAGAATTTCCAAATACTCCCAGAGGAGCTGGTACTGCCCTGTCCCCATTTGAAATCACTAGCAGGTGAATTTTGAGATTCCTTTCTGGCCAGTATTCTTTAAGGATTGGCCAAGAAGAACCCTAGGGAGTTAGGAACTTGTGGTCTAAAGCCTCTTAGAAACATCCTACACAGCAGAAACCCTGCTCTAAAAAGGCACATACATAGTTGAGTCTATGAAGGAACTATAGAGCAAGAATTCCACATACTTTCACAGCAATTTTTCTCTTATAATCCCCAGAGAAAAGGCAGCAATTATCCCCTAATGAAACCAAAAGAATCCTCCAGATAGTTACAGCCATCAGACACTTACGCATTTTAGCTCATGTGAGTTACTCCTGTCTCAGATTGATGAACTCAGTTCAGCCCTGCTCGCTGCTTATATCAGGGTCATCAGTCAACCAGCAGGGGTCTTCTCCAAACTCTGTCTGATAACTAGTCACCTAATCCAGATGCTGTTGTCACACCCCTAGCCCCACCAACTGGAGCCCTTCTTTGAAATTTTCTTGAACTCCATAGAAACAATATGTATAAATATATATAAACGTATGTAAACATGTATAAATCTCCATAAAGAAGGCTCAGCAATCAATGAAGCAATCACCCAGGTCTGCATGGGTGAATCTTCATTCCTCCCTATCTTCCTAACCTGCAGCCCCTTCCTCTTCCCTAGATCAAGGACTTGATTAGAAACAATTCCTCTCCCTCCTTGGAAATGAATTATCTTGTGACCCGTAGAATCATGGCAGTGAGCACACAGACAGCCATCCCTGCTGGAAACCGTAAGGATCTTCTCCACAAAAAAACTGGGGAAGCTGTTTCTGTGTAGGGGAAGGGTTCTGCTGCATATGTTTGTTCTCAGTCCATTAGTTGTTGATTTTCTATTTTTCCTGGGTTCTTCTTTTACCATTAAGATGTGAGAAAACTTACAAAAGGAGGATGTTTGGTTTTGCCCTTTCTGTGATTTTGAAACAAACTAGAAAGAGAGAGGAAAAAGAAGTGCTATTTTTTGTTTGTTTCATGGCATGGTAGAAAGAACTTCAGACTTAAATAAGGAAAGCAGAATTTTCATCTCAGTCCTCATGACTTTAAGCTTTGTGTCTTTGAGTGAGTCATTAGACTTACCTACACCTTGAATTTCTTGCCTTTGGTAAGAATAAAGGATGTTTTAAGGGTTGTTCTATATTATAACATCCCTATATCTAAGTAATTTTCTCCTTGTGTATTTCAAAGTCCTATGCAAAAGCAAGAAGATGGCTTCATAAAGAATGAATAGGTTTGTTCATGCTAAACTCGATGAAAAGCATAGAACAATAAATTTATAAGAACTTTCGGTCTGTCTGTAGGATCAAAGATTCTAACTCCTTAGTCATTTGTTCCATGAATAGTATAGGGCAGGTGGTCAAAAGGGATTCTACTCCTTTAATTAATCTACTTTACCTGGCTTGCTCCTTTTTACATAGAAAAGTGGTGTCTACATTAGAGTGGCCACAGGTTGGGTTTTTTCCTCCAATCTTTGAATCTACCATCTCCTAAAATCATCTTCCAATTGTCCCCATTGCCTTCAACTTCTTCCTCCCCTCCCAACACACTTGTCACCTCATCATCCATCCAATTACTGAAGGGTTAGCACTGTGTCATCCCACCTCATAATCCCCAAGTTCTCTTACATCATCTATGCTTGGCCCATAGATGCTTCAGCTCTTGCAGAAAGAGCAAGTGATGGCCAGAGGAACTCTCAGAGAATGAAGTCCTAACTGAAAGTGTCAGCAAGGAGTTGATACCATATTGCTGAGGGTCAAAAATAACTTGTGTTTCCAACCACCAAATCATGGAACCAACATAGGTGTCTGTCAACAGATGAATGGATAAAGAAAATGTAGTGTATATACCACAGGGGAGTTTCACTCGGCCATAGAGAACAAAATTATGTCATTTTCAGGAAAATGGATGGAACTAGAGAACATCATGCTGAGATCAGCCAATCTTAGAAAGACAAGAGTCATATGTTTATTCTCATATGTGGAAGCCAAAGAAAAAATGCAAAAGAAAAGGGACTTTCAAAAATGAGAAGAGAGACCACAAGAACAGTGGAAAGGGAGGAGGAAGGGGGAAAGAAGGGGAAGAGGGAGGCCTGAGGAAGGAAACAGACCAAATAGTGTTATGTTCATTTATGACAGTATCCCGATCAGTCTCACAAACATGTACGAGGAGAGAGGAGCAAGGTGGCAGGGTGGGATGCAGAGGGAACCCCACCAGGAGATGTTGTGGGAATATATGAATGTACCACTTGGAGTCTACCAATAAAATTCTAAAAAATAAATAAATAAATAATAAGTTGTGAGCCGGGCGTCGTGGCGTACGCTTGTAATCCCAGCATTCGGGAGGCTGAGGACCGGAGGATCCGGGTTCGAGGCCAGCCTCAGCTACCTAGTGAGGCACTCTGCAACTTTGTGAGACTCGGTTTCAAAATAAAGAGTAAAAAAAAAAAATAGGGCTGGGGTTGTAGCTCGGAGGTAGAATGCCTCTGAGTTCAATCCCCAGTACCGCAAAAAAAAAAAAATAATAATAATAATAATAATAATAATAAGTTGTGCTTCAAAACTTCCAGGCAACAAGCTACATGTTTTAGTAGAACAAGGACTTCTTGAAGTCTTCTCCTCACCTCTTTGCAGACTTCTACATTTCTGTGTTGGACTTTGAATAAGACAATCTGTATTCATCATTTTTTTCTACAGCAGAGATTCTCAAACTTGCCTAGAGAGCCCACTGAAACACAGATTGCCAGCCCCAAACCCAGGGCTTCCAACTCAACACATCTGGGATGGGGCCTGAGAATTTGCATTTCTAGCAAGTTCTCAGGCAATGCCGATCCTGCAAATTGTGGGTCCTGGGCCCACAGTTTAAGAACTACTGTCCCGTGCTATAATAAAATGAATAAATGCTATCTCCAGGTTGTTTTAAGTTATTTTAAACAATCTACCTAAATCATGTCTTTATACCTTAATCTAAACCTTCACCAGAGTTAGTAATGCCCCTACTAGCTGGCTTGAGTTTCATTAAAAGGAAAACAAAATCAGTGTTTCTCACAGTGTGGCTCATAGGTTAAATGCATCAGAACTCCCTGGGACTTTAAGCAAGGATACTGACCCTTAACCTCAGCCAAGAGCATCTGAATTAGAATCTCTAAGGATAGGTTGCTGAACCTGTGCATTAAATATGCATGGTGCAATGATTTGGGAGAGGGGTATTTTAGGCAGAAAGCAACTAATATGAAGTGCTTTGGAAAGGACAACCACAGTGTGATTAAAGAAACAGAAAGACCCTGGGTAGATGGAATAACCGAATAACCCAGATGGAGGAGGACTGGCTTAGGATAAGGCAGGATCTGTAGGTGCCCACTACATTCCACAGATCCTCCAAGGTCATAGTTTGGATTTGTAATAGGAAGCCACTGAAATTGGAGTCCTTATGAAAAGGAACGTGACTACCTGGTTTGCTTTTTTTTTTTTGCAGTACTGGGGATTGAACTCAGGGGCATTCTACCTCCAAGCTATACCCACAGCCCTATTTTTTATTCTTTATTTTGAAACAGGGTCTCACTAAGTTGCAGAGGGCCTCACTAGGTAGCTGAGGCTCGCCACAAACCCAGATCCTCTGGTCTCAGCCTCCCAAATGCTGGGATTACAAGCGTGCGCCACCATGCCTGGCCTTGGTTTGCATTTTATAACTCTCATTGCTATATGGAACATAAATTGTAGGCAAATATGAATGAAGCCAAAAGACTGGTTAGAAGGCGATTATTATGATTCAGTTAAGAGATGATAGGCTTGGACCAACGTATGAAGAGGAGGGGAAAGAACTGGATAAATTCAGGATGTGTTTCAGAGGGAACAGTGATAGGAATTTTTCATGTATTGACTATAAAGAATAAGAAAAATAAGAGGAATTAATATGAATGACAATTAAGTACTCATTAATTATGCTAATGTCATCAGTTTATTATTATGTTTGGACTTCATACAAGATTAGATGCCCAACATTAAATGTGACTGTGTAACTTTTAATTTAATTTTTATAACATAATGACAAGATTCAAGAATTTAATATAGGAGCCGGGCGTGGTGGCGCACGCTTGTAATCCCAGCATTCGGGAGGCTGAGACCGGAGGATCCGGGTTCGCGGCCAGCCTCAGCTACCTAGTGAGGCACTCCGCAACTTAGTGAGACTCGGTTTCAAAATAAAGAATAAAAAATAGGGCTGGGGGTGTAGCTCAGAGGTAGAATGTCCCTGAGTTCAATCCCCAGTACCG
>PVLC010004018.1:43327-73957 GCA_004027655.1 Graphiurus murinus | reverse complement strand
TTTAATATAGGAACTGTAAAACTAGGTATTTTGATTTTAAAGATCAGAATCATTATTGAAATGCGATAAAGTGGCTGTATTTTTATGTGCAATCTCTAAATCTAACTGAGCTGTATGAAAATAGGGCAGTTTACTTCAGTCTGAAGTCTTTGGACATTCTCAGAAATCTACAAATTTCCTACACAAATTTTTGAATTATGCTTTCATTCCAGAAACAATATAAAACCATTAATAAAAACATACATTTATACTGTCCTTAAAGTACACTTTTATTTTATCTCAGTCTCATAAAAAAGAACAAGTAAAGGCCAAACACTATCACATGAACTATAAAACATAGATTTGAGCCAGGCATGGTAGCACATTCCTGTAATTCTAGTACTTAGGGGGCTGAGACAGGAAGATTGTGGGTTCATAACCAGCTTCAGCAACTTAGCAAGACACTCAGCAGCAACCTAGTGAGACCCCGTATCAAAATAAAAAATAAAATAAAAATGTCTGTGAGTGTAGTTCCAAGGTAGAATGCCCCTGAGCTCAATCCACAATCCATCAATCCTCAATCCATCTACTAAAAAAAAAAAAAAAAAGGCAAAACAATGACCAAAAAAAAAAAATTCAAAATATTTTTTAAAAGAAAGGTAGTGGGAAGACACAATACTATAATAACGCCAAATTCTAATATTCCTGATGATGGCATTTTCTTTGAAAATAGAATATGAATATGGGTTTAAGAACTTTCCCTCCACTGAACAATCTGTAATGGGGGAAGGTCCTTACGTCCCTCAAGTGTCTGCTGTGCGTTTTTGACAGGCACTGTTGTTAACGAATGTCATAATCATACCATTACTGTAAGTTGTATTTCTGGAATTTAACAGATGAAACCTATGCCAGGAACAATTGAATGACTATGTTGTTGAAATTGAAACGTAATATGTCATGAGACAAAGGGTCTGACAGGAGAGGCCTTCAGCTACAGACATTGCAGAGGCCTCCCTGGAGGGCATTTTGACAGAACCTAAAGGAATATAGAATATGCAAATCTTGCATCTCAGCAATTCTACTTTTAGATCTCGATTCTAGAAAACTTCTTCCATGTTTATACAAGGAAGCATATGAGTAGATGCTCACTGTAGCACTGTTGGAAGTCAACGGGGAAACTAAACTACGGACAGTCCCTACCGCGGGATACTCTGGCACAGCTATGACGTATGAGAGAGGCCAAATAGACACAAAGCAGTGGTCAGCATGTACAGGTATGTAGGTTTTTATCAGCTGTGTCTACACATACATACAGGGCTTATAAAATGTATAGAAAAGGTTCTGCAGGGATAAACAACAGCTGTCTCCGGCGAAGTGAAGATAGAGAGCAATTGAAGTTCATGGGAAATTTTACTTTATATCATAAAGCTCATTTCAGAATAAGTCAAACATGATTTGCACAATTAGAAATATGTGTTTTTTTGTTTGTTTGTTTTTTTAAAGGGAGGGAGAGAGAGATACTTGCCCAAGACACTCCCAGCCAACTCATCTGACTGCCAGCTCATACCTTCTCTACTGCCCTGCCCTGCCATCTGTGGCTTTCTATAGTTTCTCTTCTGTATTGTCTCTTCTTCTATGGCTTTCTTTTCTCTAGGTCTTGATTCTATGTTCTATCTTTTGACTCAAGGGCCTTCCTTTCGTCTATATAGGTGACCTTCCAAAAACAGCAAGGACAATAGTCATTGTGGTAGTAGAAGTAGCTAACATTAAATTTTTTAACTAAATGCCTTCTCTATATTTAATCTGCCTACATAGTGTGCCTCTTGCAGCCACACTGGGTTGTGGTGACTTTATCTATCTCCCTCTGGAGTCCTACTGAACAGAAGAGTTAGGAAGAGTGGCTTCCTGGATGAAACATTGGTCAGACAAGTTCCCTTTATAAGCATTTTCTTTATGGATCTCCTTCTTTGTTTACTTAAAAAAATAAAATAAAAGTAGCTGGGCATGGAGGTGCATACCTGTAATCCCAGTACTTGGGAGGCTGAGACAGGAGGATTGCAGGTGTAAAGACAGCCTCAGCAATGTAGCAAGACTCTCAGCAACCTAATTTTAAAAAGGGCCAGGGGTGTAGCTCAGAGGTCCCTGGGTTCAATCCCCAATATCACACACACACACATTAAAAAAGTATCAAAAGTTGAGCTCATTGAAGTAGAGAATTGAATAGTGATTGCCAGAGACTAGAGAGAGTATGGGAGAGGGAGAATGGAAAGAAATGGGTTATTGGATACAAAGATATAAGTTCTAGTATACAGTTACACAGAGGGGAGTTGTAGTTAACAATATTGTATCTTATAAACCGAAATAGCCAGAAGAGAATTTAGAATATTCTTGTCACAAAGAAATAAGTGTTTGAAATGAGAGGTAACCTAACTATCCTAGGTTATCATTACAGAATGTATACATGTATCAAAATATCACACTGAACCCCACAAATATGTACAATTATTATATACCACTTAAAAATAAAATTAAAATCCAAGTGTGGTGGCACATGCCTTTAATCCCAGTACTTGGGAGGCTGAGACAGGAGGATTACAGGTTCGAGGACAGCCTCAGCAAATAGTGAGACTCTCATCAACCTAGTGAGATCCTGTTTCAAAACAAATAAAGAAAGAAAGAAATAGGGCTGAGGGTTTAGCTCGGAAGCAGAATGCTCCTGGGTTCAATCTCTAGTACCAAAAAAAAAAAAAAAAAAAAAAATTAAGCTGGCATGGTGGCACATGCCTATAATCCCACTAGTGAAAGAAGGGTTACAGGTATGAGGCCTGCCTCAGGAACTAAGTACTAAGCAAGACTTAATGACTTAGCAACACCCTGTTCGAAAACAAAAACTTAAAAGGACTGGGCATGTAGCTGGGAGGTAAAATGCCCCTGAGTTCAATCCCCAGTGCCACAAAAAGTAAAAAGAAAAAGAAAACTGTGTCTGTCACAAACCAATATAAGTTGAATATTCCCAATCTGAAAATAAAAAAAACTGAAACTTTTTGAGCTCCACATGATACCACAAACAGAAATTCTACACCACACCTGACCTCATATGACAGGTCACAGTCAAAGTGCAGATATACTAAAAATACTGTATGAAATTAGCTCAAACCAAATAAAAGTGTAAAGAAAAACAAAGGAAAAAATTACCTGAAGCTTATGTGAATAAGATGTGTGTGAAAACATAAATGAATCTTGTGTTGCACTTGGGTCCCATCCCCATGGTATCTCATTATATATATGCAAATTTTCTGAAGTCTGAGATCTAAAAACACTTCTGGTCCTCAGAAGTAACCAATACAGGATACATAACCTGTATGGCCCCAAAGTGTGCTTTGTTGGGCAAACAATTTTTTATTTGTTTGACCGATTTGTTTTGTATTGTTTATGAGTTGCCAACACTCAAAAATTGAAAGGTGTCAGAAACATCTAGGCTGATTCTTCACCTCTTCCCATGCGGCCAGCCCATGGAGACAGGGCATCAGTCTCAGGCTCACTACAGGCTCAACTTGCAGCCATGTTCCAGCGTGGCTCCCAGGGAGAGTTCAGCTGACAGTGAGTTTGGAGCATCTGTTTGTCAATTTGCCCTTCTCCCTCAGGCATTTATGTCTTCTCTGCTCATAGATGTCATATTTGTGGGTTATATTGATATATTTTTTTTTCTTTTAATTATGGTTCTAGGGATTGAACCCAGGGGCATTCTACCTCTGAACTATACCCCCAGACCTATTTTATTTTTTTATTGTGAAGCAGGGTCTCACTGAGTTGCAGAACACCTCACTAAGTCACTGAAGCTGGTCATGAACTTGTGATCCTCCTGTCTCAGCCTCCCAAGTACTGGGATCACAAATGTGCACCACCATGCCTGGCTTATATTGAATATATTTTAACAGTGTTCTCAAAGGATTTCTATATGTTGATTTATCCAAAATATTCACTATTCCCTGAATAAATAAGAACAGTTAATCTGAGGAAGTTCTAAACCTTGAGTTTTACTGTTTTCTTTCCTCCTATATATGCTATAAATACACTTTTAAAATTTAAAAAAAAAAAAAAAGACATTCAGCCAGAATTGGTGGTGCACGCCTGTAATTCCAGTACTTGGGAGACAGAGAAAAGTAGATCACAGGTTCGAGGCCAATCTCAGAAATTTAGTGAAGCTCTGTTTCAAAAAATAAGATAAAATAGGGCTGGGTGTATAGCTCAGAGATAGACTGCCCCTGGATTCAATGCCTATGCCTAGTACCAACACACACACACACACACAAAAGGAAAGGAAGAAAAAAGAAAGGGCATTTAGTTATTGGCTTCTGCCCAAATATATTCCATCTTGGAGCAGGAAAGAGACATGCTATAATGTATCAGCACCTGGAAAAGAACTTTTCTTACATACTGACTTTTTTTCTTTGTAAAGTATTTAAATAATAGCCAGATATGGTTGCACACACCTATAATCCTGCACTTAGGAGGCGGAGATGGAAATCACAGGTTTGAGACCAGCCTCAGCAATTCAGCAAGATGATGTTTCAAAATAAAATAGGGCTGGGGTGTAGCTTGGAGGTAGAGAGCCCCTAGGTTAAATAACCAGTACAATCAATCAATCAATAATTTAAACATTAAATGTTCTTAAAATTCTAAATATACCATATTTAAAAAGGAAGGACTCAATTTGATAATGTACTGAAATTTCATGTTATTTATGAATTGAAAATATCAAAATCATTTATAAAAAATTAGATTTTACAATTACATATGATTGAAGAGCCAATTACTGGGAAAGGGAATTTTTATGAACTAAAAAAAAAAAACAGCATTTGGTGACACTGAATGTTGATGTTAGGTATGAGATGCAGGATCAAAGCTTTTCTTTATTTAGTTTCCTCTCATTGATCATCTTGTTGTTTTGATCTCCACCTCTTCACCTCCATCCTGATTTCTGCTCTGATTATCTAGGCAAACACCAATGTTTCAGTATTACTTTCTTTCCATTTTGACAGACTAGTCTAGGCTGGCCAACATTTTCTTGGCAGCTTGCTTTCAATGCAAAAGCTTTCTTACTAATATGGTTACAGGGCTTTGTTTTCAACTAGATTGGTTTTCAAAATTTTCCATCCACTCTGGTTCACAAATCCTTTGAAGATAAGAACAGAATACTTTAAATTAGGGCAAGGAAAAATTCTGTGAAGCTAGATTTTCTAAGCCTGTGACTGAGAGGTTTCAAGTTGTTACCCTTGAAGGTTGCTGAAGATGCTCTGAAAAAATCTCGAGACACCTCAGCAACATAGCAGTATCTATCCATATGCCTGTATTGTATATGATAATCTATATTAGATCAAATACCAATTGTAAAAGAGACAGCATTCATTTTTCCAGCCACTTATCTAAATAAGATGCTGTACTTCTAATATTCTTTTTATTTATTTGTTTATCTTAATACTAATACTTTTATTGGTACATTATAATCTCATAATGCATTTCACAGTGACAGTGACATACATGCACACAACAGTTGGTGGACTTTCCTAGACTCCCTCCCCATCCCTCCCTTTCCCTAGACTGTTGTTTTTTGGGGGGTTTTTTGTGGTATTGAGGATGGAACCCAGGGGCCTTCTACCTCTAGTCTACACTTCATATTTTTTATTTGGAAACAGAGTCTCACTAAGTTCCTGAGAGCCTCATTAAGTAGTTGAGGCTGGCCGTAAGTGAACCTGCCATCCTCCTGTCTCAGCCTCCCACATACTGGGATTACAAACATGCACCACCACACCAGGCCCCAGGCTGGATATTGAGCGTGGCATTGGTATTCTCACATATGTACATGATGTCAGTGAAAGTGTTCCTTCATTGATTCTCCCTCTCCCAGCTCCCCTTCCCCTAGTGTACTTCTAATATTCTTTACAAAGGAAACACTTGCACATGAATAGAACATCTTACCAACATATGAAAAGTTCCTCAGCCTCATATATAAATATGCAAATTAAATTGTAACATTGTCATTTTTACCCTTTAGTAATAAGACCTAAAAGGTATGATAAAACACAAGGTTAGTGAGGTTAGAGTAAAACAGGTATTCTTCTCCCATGCTACAGGACACATGCATTAGTAAAATCTCACTGAATGGCATTATTTACCAAAATGTTATAACGCTCAGTACCTTTGGCTTAGCAACTCTGCTTTGTAGGAATTTATCTTACATTTACATTTATGTTCAAAGATATAAACACAAGAATAATTTTTAAACTGTAATTGTCTAAACTATCAAATAGTATCAAAAAAATAAGAAACAACTTATAATTCCTCAGAAAGTTAAACATGGAGTTACCTAGCAACATTCTCATGGCATATACCCAAGAGAAATGAAAACACAGATCCACACAAAGGCTTGTACATGAATGTTCATACCAGCATTCTTCATTATAGCTAAAAATTGAAAACAATTTAAATGTCCATCAACTGCTGAATGGATAAATAAATGTGATAGATCTGCACAACTAAATATAATTTGGCCATAAAACGAATAAAATACTCTCAGTACTTGGAAGGCTAAGACAAGAGGATCAGAGGTCTGAGGCCAATACACAGTAACTTACTGAGACCCTGTTTCAAAATAAAAAATAAAAATAGCTAGAGGTGTAGCTCAGAGATAGAATGCTCCAGGGTTCAATCCTCAGTACCACAGAAGAAAAAAAGATAAAAAAAGAACTACTACTATCTGCTACATGATTAAACTGCAAAAACAAGTAAATGGCAGCCGGGGTGGGGGGTGGGGGGCGGGCACTATTGTAAACTACCATGTGATTCTATTAATATGAAATGTCTAGTGTAGATACATCTTCAGAGGCCAAAAGTAGACTACCGGTTGTCTAGTAGCATCCTTTTCACTAAACTATTCAATTTCTCATGTTGGAAATTGCTTCTGGTGTTTAGGAGTCAAGAATATGAAAGTACTATTTGGTTGTTTTGTTGGTATTGAGGTAGATTTAGAAATTTAAAGTTAAACTTCTTCACTCTTAGTCTATTCTAAAATACTCTAACAGAACCAAGCTTAGGGATGATTGGTTTGGTGGGAAAGTTCTGGTTTTGTCTTTTTGTTTTGTTTTTAGCCTAATTACAAACTAGGTGGGTAGACTGCCGTATATCAATGAAACAGCTGGATTGGATCGAGTAGTAGCTAGGAAGAGTAGGACCATTCATTAAGATCTACAATGTGTCAGGTGCTTCTGCAAAGTGGGTTATATGACCATTTCACAGATGAGAAAATGAAGTCATGGAGAAGTCAAGCAACTTACCCAAGCCCCATACTGAATAATTTTTAAAAAATAGGTTAACATAAAAGTGGTAGATTCTGAATTCAGACCCAAGCCTCTTTACTCTAGAACCTTTTCATTCTTCATCTACCGTGAGGCCACCCAAGCACAATGAAGATACAGAAGTGGCAAATACAGACTTTTATTCCAAGAAATCTGGCTATGAAAAGGAGGTACATGATCAGCAGGTATCTAGAGTGGAGAATAAGGGTATTTCTCTGGAATAGAGGAGGTCAGACCATGTTTAAGATAGAAAGGCCATCTTCAAAGATAAAACACACAGCCCAGAGCATATAGCAAGTACTTAACAAATCTTCTTCAGTGGTGCAAGTGAATGAGTAGACTGTACAATTAAGCAGGCACTGATGGGAACCAAGAACATCAGTTAGGTTGACAAGGAGGTACTTAATTCTCTTTTTGTAGAGAATTGGAAAGAAATAAAATAAAGGAGAGAGCAAGACATAAAGATAATTTAAGTTAAAACAAAGGGCAAGAGGGGCTGGTCAGGTGGGGTGCTCCCATGTTCTTGGTAAAATAGAAAGTAAAGTTATCTGTGGTGAATGAAAAAAATAATGTGGGGCAGCTGGAAACAACCACAACAGGAAATTCATTAAGATCTCAGTAAGACTTGGTCCTATGAAAGTCTACGTAAAAATGGGTAAAAATGAATGTGCATGGCCATGCAACTGTAAAAGGTTCCATTAAGGGTCCACCTATGTTGTTTTACAAATTGCTTGGTTCAGGATTCCCCAGTCCAGTCTCTGGAAGTGACATACAGGTGCTAGAGCTCTGCTTCCTGTTTGGATGAACAATGCTATGTGCCCACCCAGGCCCAGTGATAACAGAATTCTCTATGCCAAATTGCTAGTTCAATGGCTAAATTCTGGGGCAGATATTTAAGAATTTCCAAATAAGTAAATGAGGAACTTATATAAATGATTTTCAGATTTAAGTCAAGGTAACAGAAATTATTTTATTTGTCACTATCCTTTATGTTTATACAATGCTTCCGGAAGGTGTTTTCACAGTTATTAATTCATTTACTCCTTAAGCCACTTTAAAGTGGTTGGGTTCATATTACTCCCATTTGGCAGATGGAGAAACTACTTGGAGGTTAACTGATTTGCCCAAAACAAATAGCTCTGTGGTGATAGAACTGGTGGCAAAATAAACATTTTCGAATGCCCACAAAGACATTCCAACAATATCAGAATTAAAAATAGCCAGACTAGCTGGGTATGGTGGCGCACACCTGTAATCCAAATACTTGGGAAGCTGAGACAAGAGGACAGGTTTGAGGCCAGTGTGCAGTAACTTAGCAAGACTCTGTTTCAAAATAAACAAAACAGCTTAGAAGTAGAATGCCCCTGGGTTCAATCTGCAGAGAGAGAGAGAGGAGAAATAAAGAAAGAAATGGAAGGAAGGAAGGAAGGAAGGAAGGAAGGAAGGAAGGAAGGAAGGAAGGAAGGAAGGAAGGAAGGAAGGAAAAAGAAAAGAAAAAAGTGGCCAGTCTAGAATCAGGGTTTTGTGGTTCCTGGGAGCAATATGGTGGAGTGCCTTTGGTTTCATAAAGGAATCCTCAGATTAAAAGGCAGTTAGGAGCTAGGTCCCCAGCTATTCCTGAGACCTCTTAAGACACCAAGGTTATAGGTACCTTTTTAGTCAAAAAGCACTAATATCAGAGCCGCTGGGCACGGTGGCACACGCTTGTAATCCCAATACTTGGGAAGCTGAGATCAAAGTATCCAGGTTCACGGCCAGCCTCAGCTACTTAGTGAGATACCCCACAACTTAGTGAGACCCTGTTTCAAAATAAAGAATAAAAAATAGGGCTGGGGGTGTAGCTCAGAGGTAGAATGCCCCTGGGTTCCATCCCCAGAACAGAAAAAAAAAAAAAAAAAGATCAGAGCTCCCAGGGTAGATTTCCTGAGTCCTTATAGCTCTTTGCATTGCAAGAGTATTGTGATAATGTCTAGAACCAGTAGTTTGAGAAAGACCTAAAAAATGTGAAGTTTGAGAAATAGTACAGTTTCTATTTCCTATGCGTATACTGCTGCCCTTGCTGTGTCCTCTGCATTCATCCACTCCCACCTTCTCTTCCTACTCCACTTCCCTTCCCTTCCATTCTGTTTTTCTCTTTACAGAATTTTAGATCCTGACAAAATCTCATCACTTAGCGTATCCTGTGTTCCCATGAGCTGGAACCTCCCCTCAGGGCACTATCTGACTCACCGGACCTTGCCTTCTCACTTTCTTGTCACAGAATGGCCCTAGTGTTCCACCCATCTGGCTCTTCTGAACTTTCAAAATTAAAAGGAATGAAAAGTTTGAATGGGCGGTGTTAACTTCGGATTGAATCTAGGGGCATTCTACCTCTGAGCTACACCCCCAGCCCTAGCTTTTATTCTTTCTTTTGAAACAGGGTCTCACTAAGTTGCGGAGGGCCTCACTAAGTAGCTGAGGCTGGCCGCTAACCTGTGATCCTCCTGTCTCAGCCTTCCAAGTACTGAGATTACAAGTGTGTGCCACCACGCCCCGGCTTAACTTCCTAGATTTTTGAGAGCTAGAAGGGTTTGCAATTTCTCTTCCCTTTATTCCCAACCTTCTTCATTTCTTCTGTAACCAACACAAACTGTTCCCTAACACAGACACAGTGAATTCTCTTTCACTTTCGCCATTAATGGTTCAAACTCTCTTTTGACCTGTTAACAAAATTCCCACTATCTTCTTCTTGCAAACTTGAGCTGCTGTGAAAACCCCCAGAGCCCAGTTCCTTCTTCTGTCTTGGGAGGAAAGTGAGTAGTAATTGCAAATGTGCCCAATCAGCCCACTTGCTGAGCCATCCAGACTGTCCACAAGACCAGCTCTGCCCACTGCTATGGGGATCCATATCCCTGCACGGTCCTGTCATTCTTGAAGGAAGGAATTCCAAAGGATATTTTCAGGTCCGGGATCTTGAAGCCATAGACCACCTATGCAATCCCCCCGAGAGTTGGGGGAAAAGTTCCATATGTAAGTCAGAATATTAGACTTAGTTTTGAAGCTATCTAAAGTCTGAACTATTGGTTCTTTCCCCTTAAATCAAACATGATAAATCCCTTTATGGCTTTATTTCAAATTCTCCAATTCCAGTTCCTAAGGGGTTTTCTTTCCTTCTACCAGTCCACGCTAGTGGGAAGCCTATTTTCCTCTTTAGAGCCTATTTTCCACCAGCTCCAGAATGTCTGCACTCCTGCTGTTTGGTTTCCAAAATCAAATTCTGAAGTGTCACAAATACAGCATCTCAGACATCCATATATATGAACTCTGTAGTCTCTAAAGACATTTCTGCCCTCTATTAAACTGAAAACACTCATAAAATCACACTAAGAATAAGTTTTTTTTTTTTTAATCCTGGACTTACATTCAGATCTTGGGAAAGCTGTTAATGTGTCTACTTGAACTTACCAATAATTTCCATGTCATTACCTTCCAAAGCAGGAGAACACCTCAGAAAGAGCATAGACATCATAAGAAATAGGCTCAAGGGTTCAAATTCTGGCTAAATTTGAACCCCACTTCTATCATTTAACAGCCATCTGAACTTGGGTAGTTTTGCTAACTATCAACTGGAAACTAGGTAATAACATATACTTCCTTGGGTTGTTATGAGAAATGAATAAGATTACATATGCCAGGTACAGTGGCACATGCTTGTTTCAGCCTCTCTGTACTTGGGAGGCTGAAACAAAAAGATCACAGGTTTGAGGCTAGACTCAGCAACTTAGCAAGACCCTCAGCAACCTAGCAAGACCTTATTTGTTTCAAAATAAACAATAAATAGGGCTGTGGGTATAGCTCAGAGGTAGAATGCCCCTGAGTTTTAACATATATATATATGTATATATATATATATACATACATATATATATATATATGCCTAATATGGTACTTGGCTAAAATTGTTTCATTAATATTATTTAATATCATTACTCTCTGAAATTCCATACAAATTTAGTTTCTGTTTGTCCCTCCTTAGTTTAATATATTTCAATATCCCTCTTCCTTCCATATGAAAAAAAAAATCTTCATTTTTGAAAATCTCAATATTACTAATTGTGTTTCAGTATGTATTTTAAAGTCCAGGTTAAAATTGTATAGTTAATAGTATTGCATTAAGGTTGGTCTACTTGCCTTTTTCCCCAGAAAAAAAAAAAAAACTAAGATTCTTTTCCTTAGAATTATTTTGTATATATGAAAATGTATTCCTTGCAGTTTTTGAAAGTGACCACAGATTTTGCAAAGCAAAATACCTGATAACTATTAGCCTAACACAGGAAGACTGTAATATAGATTCATCCAGTCTTGATGAGGAACAGGATACTTAAACAGTTAGTTTAGTGTCTCATTAAATCTTACAAATTATCATAAACAATTTTCCAAAGGTAATTTTTGTTTCAAATCCAATCAGTCCTTCCCTGTCTCTCAGCCCTGTTCTCTCTTGGTGTTGCTGTCTCTCAGGCAAGCCCTGGCCTGGTGGTGGCAGTACAGCTGCCAGCAACAAGAAGTCAGCTTTTTGTTCCAAGTACAGTAGAAAAGCAAGGATACCCCTTCCTGGGTTGCTCAGACTATAATAACCAAGGGAAGGAGAATAGACACCAGGGGAGCAGAGCAGCAGGGATCCACCACAGATGCCTCATCAGGAAATCTCATACGCTTACATATAGGCAGAAAGACCCATGGGCTTCCAGGTAAGGCTTCCTCCAGTGTTTCCAATTCAAAAGGCCTTCTACTCCCCAAATTGTGTCTATAGCTTCTCACTTCCAGACCTGAGTTTACTCTCCTATAGTAAGACCTCATGCTTATCAAATTCTTCTCTATAAAAATATAAGTCACAAGCCAGCATGGTGGTATATGCCTATAATCCCAGTAGTTTGAAGGCTGAGACAGGAGGATCAGAGGTTCAAGGCCAGCCTCTCAGTGACTAGTGAGATCTGTTTCAAAATAAAATAAAATAGGGTTAGGGGGTAGAAAGCCCCTGAGTTCAATCCCCAGAACATCTCATCTCCACCCCCCCCAATCCCTCACTCCCTTCCACCCTCCAGACACACACACACACACACACACACACACACACACACACACACACACAAGTCACAAATGACTAATGTTTTTTCTTCTATTTGGATAATGGTTCTAAAATGCATTCAACTCAATACCTATTACTAAGTGATGTGATTATGAATGATGCATATTCATTTAGCTTTGTTAATGTCTATATATTTTATATGCATATGGCTTACTTGCATAAAGTTGTTCTACTTGCCTTTTTCCCCAGAAAAAACTAAGATGCTCTTCCTTAGAATTATTTTGTATATATAGTTATAGGTTTTTGTATTTAAAAATTATACCTCAATGAGGCACAATGACACACACATGTAATCCCAGTACTTTGGAGGGTAAAGCAGGAGGATCACAGGTTCGAGGTCAGCATGCTGTAACTTGGCAAGACCTGTTTCAAAATAAAAAAAAATAATAATAATAAAATAGGACTGGAGGTTTAATGCCCCAGTGCTGCAAAAGTAAGTAAATAAATAAATAAAAATAGAAATTATACTTCAAATAAAACATAACTTATTAAAGACTTAAGGAAATTGTCAAAAACAAAAGTCTGTTACCTGTGAGAGCTGATATGAAAACTAAACCTCTCTGGCTAAAATAATAGTTCCAATGAAAAATTATATTTGGAAAATCATGGAGAATGTGGTAGAAAGTTAATGCACGCATGTTCAAAAAATCCAAAATGTTAAAACTAAGGTTTAAAGCCAGGCGTGGTGGTGCACACTTGTAATCTCAGTACTAGGGAGGCTGAGATAGGAGGATCGTAGGTTCAAGGGCAGCCTCAGCAGGTAGTGAGAATCTCATTAGCCTAATGAAGTCCTGTTTCAAAATAAAAATAAAAAATAGGACTAGGGGTGTAGCTCGGAGGTAGAACCCTCCTGGATTCAATCCTCAGTACCACCACCACCAAAAACAAACAAAAAAAAACAAGGTTTATAAAAGGTTAGAAAAATAAAATTCTTAGCCGGGCGTGGTGGAGCACGCTTGTAATCCCAGCATTTGGGAGGCTGAGACCAGAGGATCCGGGTTCGTGGCCAGCCTCAGCTACCTAGTGAGGCACTCCGCAACTTAGTGAGACTCGGTTTCAAAATAAAGGATAAAAAATAGGGCTGGGGGTATAGCTCGGAGGTAGAATGCCTCTGAGTTCAATCCCCAGTACCACAAAAAAAAAAAGAAAAGAAAAGAAATATAAAATTCTTTTAATAACAAAGATTAAACTGTGAGAATTTATCTATCTCATGAAATGGACCATTTAAAATATTATGTTTCATGATACTTAAAACATTAGATTCTTTAAAGCATTCATCCAACTTGAGATGCATATCTTGACATGGCTAGAGTCAAGATTCCTGATTCTGCATACTTAGAATGGGCAGTTCTTGTATTGTGAAGATTTGTCTTAACCCATGACACTTTTTACTCTGCTTCTTAGGTACCAGCAAAGGCCAGACATCTTATTCAACAACTGCCCTGCCACCACCTCCACCATCCCATCCATCCAGCCAGCCACCGCTGCCAGCATCTCACCCGACACAACCGCCAGTCCCAAGCCTGCCTCCCAGAAACATTAAGCCTTCCTTTGACCTAAAGTAAGCAAAAGACGATCTTGCCATTTTTTCAAGTGTCTTGCCATAGATTTTCACACTATGCTTCGCTGAGTGCCAAGGGTCCCACTGTAAACTTCTAGAGAGAAGGGCTGGCTGAGCAGACAACTCTCCTAGTCCCATCCCTTCTAAGTCTGAGCAACTCTCGTTTATGTGTGTCATGTTGTGTTTCTTCATTTGAAGGAAACTTTTAAAGAGTTCTGAAGCTTTCTTGAGATCAGTACACCACTACCATCTCCACTTAGTTGAGTAGATCAGTACACCACCTTTATAATCACCATCACCACCACCACCACCATTCTCATCATCACCATCACTGTCATCTGGTACTAACTGCCTATGATCTAGGCATTTTACATATGTAAAAATGTAATATCCATGGCCTTATCAAGTTGGTAGTATTATTATCATGTCATGCATGAGGAAATGGGACTTTACAAGGGCCAAGCTACTTCTCCATAATTACATGATAGCATAATTATATGGCAGAGTAGAAACATGAATCAATGTTAGTGTGAGGCCAGAGAAAATATATGCTTTAAACCATTATGTTAAATAGCTTCTATTACATTAAAATTGGGTTAAAAAGATAGGTTTCCTCTCATCCTTCAGAAATTTGTTTGGGTTTTTAAGAACCTAGAAAACTTTTATTCAAGTCTACTCTTGCTTAAATTTTCTTAGCCATTTTTGACTTTTTAGAAATGTCAGAATTCTACAGTTGCTGTGCAGGGGCTCTTTATCCATGATTGGCCAGAATAGCTGATTGAGAAAAAAGTAAATGGAAGAATAGAATAAAATGAAATATTGTTTAAAAAGAAATATTTGCAGCCAGGCAGGGTGGTACATGCCTATAATCCGAGTACTTGGGAGCTGACATTGGAGGGTCACAGGGTCAAGGATAGCCTCAGCAACTTTTTGAGATCCTGATTATAAAAAAAGTAAAGGACTGAGAATTTAGCTCAGGCATAAGAGACAGAATGACCCTGGATTCAAAAAAGATTGTTAACAAAAATGCTAGAACTTTCCTTTCCTCTTCTAGAAAATTGTTTTACACTGTTCTCCTGCACTACAAATAAGTAATATACTAACATAATACAATTTGTTTTTTTCTTCACCTCAATTCTCTTGCCAAATTGATGTCTTATAAAGTAAAAATATTTAGTCTCCATAATCTCTCTGATAGAAACTGTTAATAATGATCAAATGGATAGCATTCCCTAAGAGTTTTGTGGTTTCTATGTAAACCAGGTTTTGAAAACACATTTCTTATGGATAGTCCTGCTATTTTTCACTTTGTTACACTTTCTTGGAGTTTAAAGTAACTAAATATTTAAAGTTTACTAAATATGCTAGAGCAGTGAAGTTGCTATTATCTTATATGTGGCCTCCTTTTGTACCTATATTAACTGTACACCCAGGCAGTTGAGTTTATGAGTGCTCATTTAAAGACTCCACTACCCCCATGAGATCCAAATAAGAGCTAACAAATAGGAGTGGAAAAGAAAAAAAAAGAAGGAAAACTGTAAAAAATATTCAAGCTCTCATCAAATAGCTCAAGTAAATTCCACAATGAGGAAATATCTAAGATAGAAAACTTCCCCAGGAAGGGGAAGCTAGATAAGCACATAGAAGAAATGAAACCAAAATGGGTCTTGATATTCAAACTGGAAAACTTGCATTTCACAGGAAAGGGAAGTTTACGGTTGCTCTTTAGGTAGAAATGTGTAAGGCATAGGTGGTCCCTGCCTCTTCTACCACTGTCAACATGTCTACATGATCAAAGTCAGCCTCAGCAACTTAGAGACCCTATTTCCAAATAAAAAATAAAATAGGGCTGGGGGAGGGGGCAGGTAGCTTGGAGGTAGAATGCCCCGGGTTCAATTCCCAGTAACACACACACACACACACACACACACACACACACACACACAGAGTCTACATGGAATATTCCCAAGTGCCCCCCATGCCCCAATGCCAGCCTACAAATGTTCCTCTTTCTCTAATGAAAGGTCAGTCTCAGGCCAAGATCTAGTAGATTTTTTACTTTTATTTGACAAATACTTTTTGAGTTTTCCTTTGTGCATTCAACACCAATTTCAGGAAGTATCAGTAGACAAAACAAAGACTCCTGTCTTTACAAAGCAGGTGGCAAGAGAATAAAAAAGGAATACAAATAATCAACCGGTAAGTTTGGAAATATCACGTGCTTTGAGGGAAAACAGAGCAGGGTTAGGAGGGGGAGTGAGAGGGGTGTTGAGGACAGCCCTTTGCAACTTAACAGAAAGGTGAAGTCGCCCACTTGAGCAAAGATGCAAAGGAAGTAAAGGAGTTACACTTGATGCTGTCAGAGGAGACTGCTCAAGACACAGAGAGCAGACAGAACAAAGGCCTAAAATATTCCAGGGCCAGGGAGGAGGTAACTGGGACTGGAGTGAGAGAGCAAGGGACGAAGCAGTAGAAAAGTTACTTTATGCCGGACCCTGTGGGTTGTTATAGAGACTGGCTCTTATGCCAAGTGAAATAGGAACCCCTTGAAGCTTGAGGACAGCAATGACATTTTCTAGATTTTTTTAATTTTTTCATGGTACTGGGGATTGAATCCAGGGGTATTCTGCCTCTAAGCTACACTCCCAGCTCTTTTTTAATTTTTTTGAACCTGGGTCTTGCTAAGTTACCATGTGCTGGCCTCAAACCTGCAATCCTCCTGTTTCAGTCTCCCAGGGCTTCTATGTTTTGTAAAGATCACCTTAACATTTGTATAGTAGGTGAGAAAATGTCAAAGCAGTGAAAACCAGTTAGACAGATATTGCAGAAATGCAGGCAAGATGTGGAGCTGGCTCTAGCCAGGATGGTAGCAATGGAGGTGGTAAGAAGTATCCAGATTATTTATTTATATATATATGCATATGTATATGCATATATATACACATACATATATATGTGTATATACATACATACATATATATGTGTGTATATATATATATATCGTGTGTGTGCATGTGCATGCGTGTGTGTGTGTGTGTGTGTGTGTGTGTGTGTGTGTGTGTGTATGGTACCAGGGATTGAACCCAGGGACATTCTACCTCTGAGCCATACCCCCAGCCCTATTTTATGTTTTATTTTGAAACACTAAGCTGCTGAGGCTGGCCTCAAAACTGCGATCCTCCTGTCTCAGCCTCCCAAATACTAGGATTACAGGCATGCACCACCATGCCCAGCAGTTTCTGAATATATTTTGAAAGTAGAAACAACCAAATGTGAATTTAGATATTTAAAAAAGAGACAGAGAGGATCAAGAATTATTCCAAGGTTTTTTGTCTGGGCAATTGTAAGGATGATCTTTCCTCCAACTGAAATAGAGAGGCTGTGGGCAAACACGTGCTGGGGTGGGGGAAGATAGGAAGCCATGTACGTCGCTCTAACTATGAACTAATTATGATGTGTGACTATAATGTACCAACAAAAGAATAAAAAAAATCTTTGAGGGAGCTTTCAAAACCCAAGTGGAAATGCTTTGTTTTGTGGTGCTAGAGATTGAATCCAGGGACATTCTGGACTGGGGGTTGTAGCTTGGTGGTAGAATATATGTAATATATATATATATATATATATATATATATATATATATATATATATATATAGTTTTGCTAAGTTACTGTATACTGGCCTGGAACCACCACCATACCTGGTATACTAAGTTGAAATGTCGAGGAGGCAATTTGATATAAAAAGTGGAGCATTTCAGCAAAAGTTCGGGCTTAAAAATATAGATTTGAGAATATGTGCATGGATGTCTTTACCTGTACTAGCTTGTACCCAACAAAAATGTGTAATTAACCCTGTTGTACCCAAGAAATGTATAAAAATCCATGCTAAAAAAAAATAAATTAAAAAAAATATATATATAGATTTGAGAGTCTTAAGAACACATCCCATGCTTAAAGGCTGGTATAGATGACCAAGGAAAGAATATACAAAGAAAAGGCAAGAAGCGAGGCCTGGAGCGCTCAACTCCAGGAAGTCTGGAAGGAGAAGAGACAAGGGAGAATAAATAGGAAGAACAAATGAAGCTGGTTTCCAGGAAGCTGGAAGCCAAGAAAAGGAAGCATCTGAGGAGGAGGAGGAGGAGGAGGAGGAGGAGGAGGAGGAGGAGGAGGAGGAGGAGGCCACGAGCAGGTGCCTCGGAGGCTAATGAAGGAGCCTGGGCAGTGCAGGTCAGTGGGAGGAGCCAGCTTGCAAGCCTGACCCAAGTAGCTCAGAAGGAGGAAGAAAGGAAACAAACTGGAGAGAGCCATTATAGACAACTACAATCCCAGTGCTAGAGAGGCTGAGATGGGAGGAGTGCAGGTTCAAAGCCAGCTGTGGCAACTTAACGAGACCATTTCAAAATAAAAAGGGCTGGGGAGGGGGTGTAGCTTGGGGGTAGAATGCCCCTGGGTTCAATCCCCAGTACCAAAAAAAAAGGGGGGGGGCGGGAGGGGAACAGTAAGTAGTTGGAGAAGTAGGATCAAGAAAAAAAAAACGAAGATGGAAATAGCAGTATATTTAATATGTGGATGGGAAAGAGCCAGTGGAGAGGGGGGAAATGATAACGGGGGAGAGGAAAGAATTCCTGGAATCCAGGACTGGAGCAACTTCAACCTAGTGAGGGATTGGCAGCCCCTAACACAAAGCGACTGATAAGGTTTGAAGTTCTCCCAGGGGAGGACAGTGGAATCTCTAACTGGACCAAGGGAGGAATTTCAGGAGATAGAGCGTCTTTATCACCTGCAGCCTGTTCTGCCTGTTTCTGAAGTAACGTGCAACTATCGCCTTCAGGTTAGGAAGCCATGAAAGCGTAAAAGACTGAAGGCAGGTAAGAGTCAGAAATCATGTAAACCACCTTAAGAATTCAGCCATTGAGGCCAGTTATATGTATTTTAAATTGTATTATTTCCCCACCTAGTGGTCAGAATTCAGTTCATTACGTCTTCTGCTCTGTTACTCAGACATTTGAAGACCTGCAATGGATCAAAACCATGTTTTTCATTATAAATGTGGAGATTAGCAGCTTTTAATGTGGAACATCGTTTGGTACCATTTTTTAAAAAGGAACTATGATTTTAACAGCATAACTAATTCTTAGATAAAAACAGAACCAATGGTTGAGTGTTTGGGTAGATAAAACAAATTACATGGTTATTAATAGTAATGAGACAGGAAAAGTGAGGTACTTAGAAATAATAAATAGTGGGAAATGACTAAGGTTAGAAAAGGCCAGGTAAACACTTCTTCCCATGAAGTCACTCATACTTCTTTGAAGGGGTTGTTTGGGGATAAGAATTTACTAAGATAACCTTTTAAGTAATTAGAAAATGCTTCAAATTTTCCAGAACTTGAGATTTTCCTTATCAGTTGTCCACTGCCAGATAATCTTACCTAATTCCATTTGGAAATCTTTAAAGCAAGTCATAGTTTTAAAAATTCCTCATGGGTTAAGTATAGAAAGGCATGTTCCAGAGAAAGGCCAAAGGATTTCATTCTTGATAAGGGCAAGTATCAAACAAAGTTTTATGTGTCACTTAGATTTCCTTTTTCTTCCAAAAAACAAAAACAACAACAACAAAACAAAAAACTCAACTGAGCATGGTGGTGCATGCCTGTAATCCCAGCACTTAGGAGGCTGAGACAGGAGAACCGCAGGTTTGAGGACAGCCTCAGAAAGTAGTGAGACTTTCATCAACCTAATGAGACCCTGTTTGTTTCAAAATAAAAATAAGATAGGGCTGGGAGTATAGTTCAGGGTAGAATGTCCCTGGGTTCAAACGCTAGTACAACAAATAACAAAATAAACAAACAAAAGACTGGTAATTAAAAACTAAATTGTCAAATAGCAAATAAAGTAGAAATAGCAACAGTGTTACGTCTTTAAATGTTGAGTCCTGAGAGCTTTCTAAAAGTGACAGTCATGATATTAAATTAACTTCACTTTTCCTACTTATTTCCATATGCTACAGCATACAAACAAAGAACTATGGTGACAGTCTTCTTGAATAGACTTATTATCACAACTGATAAGCTTCCTTTTCTTCTTTACTTCCTCCCTCTCCTCATTTTCCAGGACTTTGGTTGTGACTAGTTCCATTGTTTTTCTCTTGACCTCTCTGTGGCGCTTTCTCAATGCCTGGAATACTTTGAGCACTTGGTGACAGCTGGATCTGGGTTTATTCAAGACTTTTGCACCTATTTCTCTTTCTCATCTTATTCCCTTTTATTCGTGACTGTCATTGCTATTGTGATGACTATTCCACATTTATTGAATATTTTAATGTTACACTATTGCCATTGCTATTGTGATCACTACGTCATATTTACTGAATATTTTTAATGCTACACAGATTATACATTCAGACCTATATAAAATGGCATTAAGATTTATATGCTATAATGTTGGGTCCATGAATAAACGTGTCCAAGCAAACATCATCTATGGATAATAATTGCTTTGCATAAATGTACAGATATACTTGTATAAAGGTAGTATACAAATACCCTTCATTTACAAGTATTTGTTATTCATTAGGTGTTTTCAGAAGTAAACTATAATTCCAGTGGTTTAATTTTATTTTCCACAAATGATAATAATTAACTTTAGTAATAAAAGTTAGTTTAGTCTCTTGCTATTAGTGTTACATTATTATTCATAAAAAATCAAAGGCCTATCATGACAGGAATTTTTCTAATAGCTTTCTAAAAATAACAATCTTAATAATAAATTAACTGAAAAAAGTGACAATCCTTTTCTTTCAGGGGTTCATAGTCTGGTAGTGAGAAGAGAGGCCTGCAAGAAATCATAATTTCAAAGTAGCACAGGATGATCACTATAAAAGATGGATGGATGACATGCTGAAGGAGCAAGGAGTGGAGTGAGGGAGTGAGGGAGGCAGTGTTTAGGAGATGCTTACAGAATAGCAGGACCAAGCAAGGCATGACTAGAAGGGAGGATTATTCCAGAAAAAGGAAGTATGGGCTAAGCATGGAGAAGCAGGAAACAGAGCATGTCCAGAGAGTATATAAGTTCATTATTAATAGAAGAGAAGATTATATAAGAGGAAATATGAGAAATAACACCATAAAAGAACAGAGCTGATTGTACAAACCTTATATGTCATGAAAAGGGCTGTTGATTTTATTTGATAGAATATCAGTGTGTCTTGATACCTAAAGTATTTACATCCTTTTAGCTAATGTTCAATTCATTAAGGTTAATAAAGCAAAGGCCTAATTCATCTTAAGTACTTAAATGTATATTATATAACTTATTGTTCTGTTTACATATTCAATCATTTTTATTTAAATAATTATTTTCAAGAGGATCTCTGATTAATGATTGGACAACTCAATGGTTCAGACTAAACATTCTCAAATCAATATTTCTGTTTATAAGTTTAGTTCATTAAACTCCTTCTGATATTTCATATTACATGTACAAATGAAATATATTGAATTTCATTTATACATTTCAAACAACTGAACAGACAAGTTTAATGATCCCACTAAGCAAAATCTTTCCAGGACTCATAAATATATTAAATTAAACCACATCCAGTTTTCTTAAATATTCTAATAAAAGTATATTTATATATATTATTTCAATGGTTATAAAACATTCCACAAAATTTTTATGATGAGCTTAGCCTATTCCATCATTTCTGTACGTAATTATAAGTTTTCTACCAACTAAAAAGACACATTAAGTGAATGAAATGTCATGTCAGAACCAATTCAGTGCATTGATTAGCTGGGCCTTTACACTTACAGAAATAGAAAGCTAAGCAAATACAAATTTAATTTTCAATTTTAAAAAAGCTACATGTCAGGTAGAGACTGAGACATATATATATGTAGATAGGAGGAATTTGGTTTTGGTGGTCTATAGCATACTAAAGTAACTATAGTCTACAACAACCTATGTTCAATTTCAAAATATCTAGAAAAGAAGAATCTCAAGGTTCCCAACACCTTGAAATGACTACTATTTGAGGAAATGGAAATGCTAATTACTGTGACTTACTCATGAAATGCTTCATACAAGTATCAGATTATTTTACATACCACATAAATATGTACAAATATTATATGTCAATAAAAATGTATGTTAATAGAAAAGAAAGAAATCATATATTATATGGTACCATTTTTAGGAAATGTCCAGAATAGGCAAATCCATAGAGACAGAATGGATTAGTGGTTGCCAGGTGTTGGGGGAGGGGAACAGGAAGTGACAGCTTAATGGGTATGGGTTTTCCACTTGGGGTGATGAAAAAAATTTGGAACTAGTAGTAGAATAGTTACACAACATTATGAATGTACTGAATGTCACTGAATTATACACTTTAAAATTGTTACAAAGGTTAAGTTCCATGTATGTGTGTGTGTGTGTGTTTTATCATGATCAAAAATCAAACAAAAACTCAACAAATTTGAATGAGGGCCAGAAATGGATATTTTAAAGATATGAGAGCTCCATGGAAGTGTTGAAATGCACCCTTTCAGGGAGCAGGACAGACACCAAGCCACATAAGCATGAGGTGCTCGTTTTTCTTATACCATTTCCCCGTCCTGCCCGCATATCCCCTGTATTCCAAAAAAGGAAAAATAATTCCATGAAAAAGAATGTTTGATTTAAAAGAAAAATTCTTCATAAGCCACAAATGTACCCCCAGAGCCCTTTTTATGGTCAGAAGGCATTTCCAGCACACACTCTTCAAATGGAGTTAGTTTTGCAACCAGCAACTCTCTCTTGGGCCCAAGTAACACTCTTTCCTCATTCTCAAAGTGGTTTGAGTATTGAGCACAAGAGTAATAGGACCGTGTTTCCATTTGTTTTAGAAACATCACTTTAGCAAAAATTAGAGAAGGGACTGTCAAGTAGAGAGAGATGGAGCTGATCACTGGAAGACTGGCGAGATGGCTACAGTAGGAGAGAACGTACCTAGAAATGATGTGGTCCTGCTCTTGCACCTATCAGGAGAGAAGCAAAGGATGGAAGAGGGAAGTGAAATATAGAAGATATGAAATATGGGGAATGACAGACCTGGAGGATTGATTTGATGTGGGCCTAAAGAAGAGTGAGAAGTAAAGGATGGCTTGATGCCTGCACGCATATGTGAATTGAGGTGCCATTCACCAAGATATAAAACTGCCGAGGAGAACAAGTTTGAGTTGGCATGGAAGAGGGGAGCCTGTTTCTGAGATGTTGATAGAAAACCAGCTGAGACCATCAAAATAGTCTGAAATTCAGAAAAGAGGCCAGAGATTTCAATATGAAAATTACCAACATCAGGACAATAGGAGAAGCCATGGGAGTGTATGGAACCATTCAAGCATAACTGTAGAGTGGAGAAGAACTGAGACCAGAACACAAAGGCAAAGGAACATCCTCACTAAGTAAGAGGTGAAGTTAAAAGAAAATAAATCCACCAAGGAAATTATGGAGTAGTGGCCAGAAAGGCAAGAAGTGAGCCAGGAGATATTTCTTATAGAAGCAGGAAAAGGAGACAATATTCAATTTAAAAATGGTGATTTCAACTTTTCAAATTTTAGTTGAAAAGTAAGGATTTTAGGTCTGGAGTATTGGTAGTTTCTCACATCCAATAAGGAGAGTCAAGTGGATACTATGAACTTCTAAGGAAAAAATATATCATAATCAAGGAATGAGTCTTACCCCAAAACAAAACAATACAATAATATAAAAAAAGAACTAAACTTGATCAAGCCACCTCTACATTCATTTATCAATCCATAGAACATTCAGAGGAAAGAGGAACATAAATTGCATTATAGAAAAAGCAATCAACAAAGTTCCATGTACTTTTTTTGAGGAATTCACATTGTTTATGAATACTGTACTTACCCATAGCCTAGATTTTGTTGGAGTAAAGCAGTTCAGAGGAGCACCTTGGAGTTCAAGCCAAAAAGTATGGAAGGAAAGACAGGTGGAAACCTGGAAAAGAGGAAGGAGTCAGGATTAAAACCAGTTCTTTTGGTGCATATGCCATGGAACCAATGAAATGCCTTCAGGATCGATCTCTCTCTCTCTCTCTCTCTCTCTCTCTCTCTCTCTCTCTCTCTCTCTCTCTCCTCTCTCTCCTCTCTCTCTCTTTTTTCTCTCTCTCTTTTGTTACATTAGCAGCATAAATATAAGACTAAATCCCATTCTTGTGATATCTGAAGTTTTAAATCAGAACACATATTAAAGAGAAAAGAATAATTCCAACAATGATTCTTTTTTTTTTCTTTTTCAGCATAAGGTGAGCACCTGTTCTATTTTCACTTTTTCTTCTTTTTTTGTTTTCAGAAATTCGATAAATGAAGAAAATCAAGATGGTGGCATGCACTCTGATGGTAGGTAAAAAAAAAAAAAAAAAACAGCATGTGTTTTTATTAAATTACAAAAGTTTGAATTAATTGTTCTCCTAGTGTCTTCAATATGTGGATACCATTATTGGTCTGTACAAGATCCCTCTATTGTTTTACTTATTTGTTTATTTCCTTGTATCCCTTTCTTTTCTTAAAATAGAAAAATATCCTGATGTATTTAATGTATATCTGTCTGTTCGTGCATATTGTTTTCTTATGAGGTATATATGCATACATTTGATTTACATCAACAGTATATTATAGGTTGGATTTTTTTTAATACTCAGCATAAAATGTCTTCTGAGCCTATCCTTGACACCATGAGTCTGCTTATTCTGTTGCTCTTGACTACTCTACAGTACTCCATTATTACTTGCCTCCAATGCATTGGTACTATAAATAATACTATGGTACATCTTCTGGTGCTTATATCCATGTTGAACCTCTGAAATATATACCCAGCAGTGAAGTAGCTGGTCAGAAGCTATGGAATACTTATTTTGACTGAATAGGTCAAGAATACCTCCCAAAAGTGATGCGCCTATCTACATTCTCATCAACAGGGCACAAAGACATCTTTCCTAACCCTTTGTCTAGAAGATTGGTCTAGTGAGAGGAGTATTCAAGTCTCCCAGTATTATTGTACTGGGATCTATGTGTGACTTTATATCATGAAGAGTTTGTTTAATTAAAGTAGCTTTATCTATGTTTGGAGCATAAATGTTGACAATTGATATTTCTTTTTGCTGAATTGTTCCTTTTACTAGTAAAAAATTACCTGCTTTGTCTCTTCTGATAAGCTTAGGCTTCAAGTCTAATTTATCTGATATCATGGTTGCTGCTCCTGCTTGTCTTCAAGTTCCATTGGCATGGATTACCTTGCTCTAGCCCTTCACCTTTAGTTCGTGGGAATCTTTGCTTGTAAGTTGTTTCTTGCAGGCAGCATATAAATGAATTCTGGGTTTTAATCCATTTTTCCACCTTGTGTCTTTTTATTGGGGACTTGAGGCCATTTATATTCAGTGTGATTATTCAGAGATGATTTTTAATTCCTAACATTTGAGTTTTGACTTGTTTTCGGTGGTGTTTATTCTTCTTTGTTTAGTTGTTTGCTTCCTGGAAATTATTGTTTCTCTGGTTCTGATGTTTACTTGTTAGTTCTTCTGTATAGCTAATCTCTTTGAGTATTTTCTCTAGTCCCAGTTTGGAAGACATAAATTCTTTCAGTTTCTGTTTGTCATGGAAGGTTTTTATTTCCTCATCAATTTTGAGAGAGAGTTTTGCTGGGTAGGAGAATCTTGGCTGCAAGTTATTTTCTTGCAGAGTTTGGAATATGTTGCTCCAGCATCTCCTGGCTTCCATGACTTGGTTTGGGAGGTCTGGAGTGATTCTAATTGCTTTGCCTCTAAATGTCACTTGGCCTTTTACTTTTGTTACCTTTAGGATTATCTCCTTGGCCTCCACATTAGTCAATTTGATTATTATGTGGTATGGTGAACTTCTTCTTTGGTCTTGTCTAGAGGAGGTTCTATATGTTTCCTGTACCTGTGTGTCAACTTCTCTGTGTTTGGGATCTCTGATATTACTTCTTTGAAAAGATGGTTTATTCCATTAGTTTCAACTTCTTTTTTTGTTTTTGTTTTTGTTTGTTTTTGTGGTACTAGGGATTGAACTCAGTGGCATTCTACCTCTGAGCTATATCCCCAGCCCTATTTTTTATTCTTTATTTTGAAACAAGGTCTCCCTAAGTTGCAGAGAGCCTCACTAGGTAGCTGAGGCTGGCCGTGAACCCAGATCCTCCAGTCACAGCCTCCCAAATGCTGAGATTACAAGTATGTGCCACCAAGCCCAGTTTAGTTTCAACTTCTAATCCCTCTTTTATACCTATTATTCTTAGTTTAGCTCTTTTAAAATTGGACCAGATCTCATCGATGTCCAATTCATGTTGTCAATTTTTTTCTAAATTATGTACTACAGATTGACTTTTTGAATGGTCATCTTCTAAGACTGATATTCTATTTTCCATGTGGTCTAATCTACTGTTCATAGTTTGTATTGATACCTTCACTTCAATTATTGCATCTTTCACGGCCTTCACTTCTTTTAAGGCTTCTGTTTGATTCCTGTTCAGGGTGTCAGATTCTTTATTTGTTCCTTTATTTCTTTCAAGCTCTCCCTTCAGAAATCTTATATCATTTCTACTATTAAAAGGCTGAATTATTCTTCTGGTAATGTCTGCCATTCTATATTGGTGCGTTCTGTTATTATGGGATTGTGGTAGCTCATTGTTTCTTTGCTATTTTTCCTTCCCATGATTTCCTTGTTCTTAAGTTTATGTCTTTGCTGCTGTTGCAAGCTTTCTCTCAATTTATAGGTTTCTTACTTTCATTTTCTCTCTGTGCATAGTATCTTGTACTGAGTTACAATTACTCTAGAGCTTCTTCTGCCCACTATGATGGTGCCATTGGTGGGTTTCAGGTGTTGACTTCTAGGATCCATTTGTTGCTTCTGCTATGGGGATTCATCTCAGAGGCTTGGGTAGGACAGTTTGTGACCCGTGCATTTTTACACCTCGATGTAGGATGTATTGAGCTATTCCTTCTGTCAGCAAAGGTGAGTTTATCCTTGATGTTTGGCAGTCCTTTCTGGTGGTTCACCTCTCTGGTCCAATCTCTGCAGTAGGGATTTAGAGGTGTCCACTGATATATATAAGGACAGGTTATGTTCACTGGTGTAGGTTGGGTGAGGAGGGGAGAAGCCGAAATGATGAATGCAAGAGTAGGGTAAAGTAGAAGGTATGATTCAGTGGAATAAGAGTTTGAGTGTGTTAAGGTGATATATGGTAAAGATTAGAGATAGTGGATATGTGGGGGGATTCTGGTAGTCAATGTAGAGTATTGAGATGTAATGGTATGAAATGGTTTTGATATGAGACAGGAAAAAACAGGAAAAAAGAAAGAGAAAAAAAGAAAAAGTGTTGAGGAGAAGAATATAGATAGGAGAGAGAGAGAGAAGCTTGTAAAAGGGATGAGGAAAAAAGCCAACAACTGAGAAAAAAATAATAAAGCAACCAACCATCCAAACAAACAAAAAGCATAAATAAAACAAAGTAATAAAAAAGAGTAAAAATTAAAAAAAAAGAAACAAAAACAAAAACAAAACCCCTGCAAGTATATAAGTACACAGCCAAGTTGGCCTCTGCAGTCCTTTTGGATCTGTGTGGATATTTTTAGCTTTTAAATGTCTGCTCACTATATTAGATTTTCGAGCATATTTCAGGCATTCTTAAAGTTTGCTCTCTCAGTCAGTGCAGGCACAGAGTTCCACTGGCACCTCTCCCACTGGAAGCTTGTGTCTCTGAGCTCTCCATAGGGCCTGTCCCAGCACTGCTCTTTGTCTATGTAGGCAGAGGGTGTCACTGGATCTGGACCCACTGTAAGCCCAAGGCTCCACCCTTTCCACAGGCCCTGTCTGTGTCTTTCTCTCTATCTTTGCTGGTGGCAGGTGTGCAGTCTAAATGCTGGGCATTTTCCAGGGTGCCTGTAAGGTCTCTATGCCCAGTGTGCTTTGAGTCCTTCCTGCACTTCTGCTCCTATCCAATCCCTAGAAGGGCGGGTAACTGAGTCTGTTGTTTGCCACAGGGCCACCGGCCATGAAGTTAACTTAAAATTGAGTGCTGCTCTGGCTCTGGAGGAATGGGTGAGCTGGGGTGACCCTGCCACAGGCTTAAGCTGGTAGTCCCAGGAGTTCTGGTCACTGTTGATCATGCAGGGATATGCCGACTGATTAGGGTTTGGAGTTCTGAAGTCCCTTACACTTGGTCCACATCTGGTCACTGGGTATGCAGGACGTCATTAGATGTCTCACTGCTAGTAGACCCTGCTGCCGGCCTCCTTTGCTCTCCCTGGTCTACTTTCTGGGTTCTGTTCAGCTACACTTCAATTTTCATTACTTTGTTCACTTTTTTGATGCTTTTTTTCTTCTGTCAAGAAGCTGCTTTTACGGCAGTTTTGATTCGAGCTCCACAGCGCCTGAAGAGAGGCGTTTTACTCAGTCGCCATCTTGGACTTCTCCCTGTTGTTGTTCACACATATTCTATTTTGTACTTCTATATCTTTGATAAAAGCATGAGTTCTGTTAGATTATAAACTGTTTTGAATATTATCAAATTATATCTAATAATCGCATTGAAGTGTTTCTTAACTATAGTGTATTAAATTTATTCTTCTTTTTAATCCTTTAGGTCCTGGAAATCTAGATGAGGTCAGATTTTTTTTTATTCTTATATTATACTACTATAATTAGAATATTTGACAATTATTGTTGTTATTTACTTCCTACTGGCATAAACCAAGTTAACATTTTTGTGAGTAGTGATATTTTTTCTACTTATAATCTTGTTTCATCTAAAATGCTTGAGACATTAAAAACAAGTCAGTACACTGACTCATAGTAATGGTGTAGTGCTGAACATGAACTCATGTCTGGCTACACATCTGAATGACAAAGCAAAATAGAAATGAAATATTTTTGGGCTTACTTTCCTACTCTATCTCTAAAGATAAAAAAAAAAAATCAAGCCAATCTTACATACATATAAATTATATAAACTTATAAGTACTTGATTTACAAAATATTTGATCAATGAAATGTGTATATTCTTTTCTGAATAATGAAAATTAATCATTATCTATGTTTTTCTTGACAGGAACAAGAGAGTGAAGGAGAAACATATGAAGACATGTATGAATTACATTTTTTACCATAAGAGTTTTCTTCTAAGAGGAACATAATGTTTTGTAAGAGGGAGCATGGGTATACAGTAACACAAGGAGGAAATAGCTTTATTTGTTCAAATAATTGGCATGTAATGATAACCTTTATTGCAATGCAAATGATGGAAAGTTCTCTAGTTTTCTAAGGATTCCACAGAGGACTCTGTTTAACAAACTACTTGATAGACAACAAACAAGGAATCAGACATAGGAATCTGTATTTCTTCCTATTGGCATCTCCTTGAGCAAATTAATTTATTTGTTATACCTTCTTCCCCTGGCCACAGGCTGTGAGATAAGAGTTTAACACTGTACCTGCATGCTGAAGTTCCAGCCTACTAGAACAGGGTAAAAAGGGCTCCAAAATGAGTTTTTAAGTAGTCTAGGATTAAGAGATGCTAGTGGGTGAAAGTAGAAATGAACGTTTTTTATCATATGTTGAGCTCAGATATCTTAATTTTCTTTACCTAGTTCCTATTCAACCATTTTGACTAAAGTTTCTGAATCAAGGTTTGCATATATGCCTGTGAATGACTGCTCATGCATGCCCATAAAAGAGATAGGGAGATTAATAATTTTATTAACACAAGCATGCAGCAAGGGCCTTGCTAAACACTGTCATCCCCTTGCTGACATAAGTGGTAAGGGAAGGAAGAGCCACTGGAAGATGTTTCCAGCTCTGTGCCTACTACTGGCTTTAAAAACAACCAGGATTTTGACCTTTGTCTACACTTCAGAGACCACCTTCTCTTTTGGGTAGCAACTTCTCTGGATAGTGAGTCCCGACACACTGGCGCCTACAGATGCACGGAGATAACCTAACAATTTGTGTTCACAGAGAAGCATCAAAAGAGCGAGACAAGAAACGGGAAAAGGAGGAAAAGAAGAGATTAGAGCTGGAGAGAAAGGAACAGAGGGAGAAGGAAAAGAAAGAACAGGAATTAAAGAAGAAATTTAAGGTAAGAGGTTGCTTGCTTATGAGTGAGAGTAACATCTTTTCGTAAATATCATGAGAGGGACACCATGTTTGAAAATCTACATAGCTGGAGAATTACTTAATTATTATTTTCAAAGCAGGGCCTATCTTCACAACACCAAACCACCTTCATATCTTCAAAACACTATCTCATCTCTGCACTAGAAAATGTAATGCGATAAAATATATAACTTCAGCTGGGCATGGTGGTGTGCACCTGTAATCTCAGTACTTGAGAGGCTGAGGCAGGAGGATAGTAGGTTCTAGGACAGCTTCAGCAAGTAGTGAGACTCTCAACAACCTAGTAAGACCTTGTTTGAAAAACAAAAAATAAATAAGGATGGAAATATAGCTTGGATATAGTATGCTCCTGGGTAACATATATATATATATATATATATATATATATATATATATATATATATATATATATATATATATAT